>JAQJVL010002219.1:0-113353 GCA_035578905.1 Stictocephala bisonia
AATTCATTTAAATGTTCCATTTAAATGATTTAATACATTGCTTTTTTCTTCTTCGAAATTTTTTATCTTAAATGGAGTTCTTAAATGAATTGAATGATGTAGGTGAATTAAGATTTAAAGCATATAAACCTTTAAAAGATTTAGAACTAAATAAAAAATATAAGATTATAAAATTAGAAAAATTGAAAGATAAATATGGTTATACAATTATTGCAGAATTAGAAGAATTTAAAGTACATTTGCCAAGTAGATTTTTAAATGTTTTTGATGATAAGAAGATTAAAGAATTTAACAAACTTGAAAATATTAATTTGATAGTTACAGAAATAAAGATTATTAAAGAAAAAGAATCTGCAATGATCAAATTTGAGTAAGATATTATAAGAATTTTATTTGAATAAAACATTATAAGAATTATCAAAATTAGATTGTGTAATTATCAAATTTGAATAAAATATTATAAGAATTTCATTTGAATAAAATATTATAAGAATTTTGATTTCATTTTTGGTAGTTTTAATAAGAATATTGATAACTTTTTTGATTATTTGAGTATTAGGTATTAGTTATTTTATTTTAAAAAATTGATAATTTGGGTTAATTTTTGTATAAATTTGTGTAATAGTGGTGGTAAAGTGTTTTTTGGAGAGTTTATGGTTAAATAACCATATGTCTCCAAAGTTGTCCTAGAAAATACATTATACTATCTACTTATATATATATATATATATATATATATATATATATATATATATATATATATATATATATGTTTGAAGTTTATGCGCTGCCAAACCATCCAACCGATCGCCATGAAACTTTAGGATGTTGTCCTGTATACTCCCAAGATGGTTTCTGTGAAGTTTGATGCAGATCCGTCCACAGGGTCCCGCCCCACGGGCTCCTAAAGATCCCCTGTTATTCAAATGGAGAATCTGAATTGTTTACAAAAAACATATGACTGTGTGGTTTATTGTAGTTTCACATGCCATAAGCAGGTTGAAGTTCTCACAACAACAGTACTGTATATGTTTTGATTTATTGTAGTTCTACATTTCACCTTGAGAGTGTAGCACACACTACTATTACTTGATCAGGTGATCTGTATTTGGTGTTAACCTATATATATATATATATATATATATATATATATATATATATATATATATATATATATATATATATATATGTTTGAAGTTTATGCGCTGCCAAACCATCCAACCGATCGCCATGATACTTTAGGATGTTGTCCTGTAGGGTGAATTCAGGTAATTTCGTGATACTGGTAAACTCGTGATAGTTTTTCTGTGGCTTGTCACGGGTTTACCACGTAGACCCGTGAAAAAAAAAAAAAAAAAAAAAATCCAAACGCTTACCACTAGACGCAGGGCAATTCACAGATCAGTTTGAGACCACGTGGCGGATTGTAGCTATTCTAGTAATTGTTCTGCGAGTTTTCAAAGTTTTTATCCTGGATTTTAAGCAGTTTTTCTCACATATATTGCAGGTAGGCCTAAGTCATTTTAATTATGTAGTTAATGCATTTATCAAGGTTTTATGCTGAAACTAAGTATATAAATAGGTAAAACTTCATTGAATGTAGCAGTGTAATTTTTGTTAGGTTATGTTTTTAACTCTAAGAAGCAGAGCTTAGCCCCCCGATTTTTTACGATTTTGCATGTTTTATATCAACTCTCAGTGTGTGCCTCACGAGATAGCTAATATTAATATTAAATACTTATGCCTTGCTTACCTTTTTGCTTTGACAAGATATAGAAAGTTCTAGCTCATGTTTGTTTTTGTTTTTCTTTTCAAGTCTTAACTCCAAATGAACTATTCAAACCTATTAATTATAAATGGAAAACTGAAAATTTTGAATACATTTTGTACGCTTATTATTGTAACGTAAGGTTACATTTATGAATTACCTTATAAATATTAGTTTATCAATAAACATTTTAAAAATTCAAAAAAATATAATACGTATATTTCTTTCAGAATGGCTCCTATAAAGAAGAAAGGCAAAGGTGTTTTCACCGAATATTCGAAACTTAGCTATTCTTGGCTCTTCAAATGGAGCAGAACCAGTCATTCCTGGTCCTTCAAAAAAGAGAGGTAAATTTCAGCTTGATGTTGGCAATGATGATAAGTGCAATACGTGTGGTGGGAAATATGTGGATTATGTAAAAAGCAAAAATGGAGCGAAATGGATACAATGTAACTTTTGTAAAATTTGGTACCATTGTATTTGCCAAAATGTTAAAGAAAATCAAGTGTTTTTCATGTGCTCTAATTGTGAAATAAACTGTGACTCAGAATAAGCTTGGTTGGAGTATTAATCAGAATATAAGCCTCTCTGTGTTAAATACTATCTATGTATACCAATAATTAATCCTTTTCATTTTACTCAAACATTTCACATGTAATATTAAAGAAATTTGTTCATAATTTTACATTTTTCCTTTTACCCTTAGCTAAATATTTATTTAAAAGCTTGAGAAACTATTTACAAATCTATACAGTTAATAACGTGATAGTACAAGGCTACCAATACCACTCTATTACCTTAGTGTTGACAATCCCGTGATATCACGGGGATATATCTCAATGCTATCACGAGATTACTTTAACCATACATTGTTATAAAAATTATATTTTATTTTAATTATTACTGTAATTATAGCTAGATAACTTTACCTTAAGATACTCGAAAACATACTAAATACAATAGTAACAATCAAAACAAAAAATACTTAATTCATGTTTATCTTAGAATGGTTTTTACAATTTTATCACGAGATTACCTGAATTCACCCTATACTCCCGAGATGGTTTCTGTGAAGTTTGATGCAGATCCGTCCATAGGGTCCCGCCCCACGGGCTCGTAAAGATCCCATGTTATTCAAATGGAGAATCTGAATTGTTTACAAAAAACATATGACTGTGTGGTCTAATGTAGTTTCACATGCCATAAGCAGATTGAAGTTCTCACAACAACAGTACTGCATATGTTTTGATTTATTGTAGTTCTACATTTCACCTTCGCAATAACTATTAATAAATCTCAAGGACAGTCATTGCGCGTTGCCGCAATAAATTTAAGTAATCCATGTTTTTCACATGGACAGCTCTACGTCGCTTGCTCAAGAGTAGGCTCACCAAAAAACCTTTATATTTATACACCAAATAAGAAGACCAAAAATATTGTTTACCCTCTTGCACTCATTTAATAAATTGTTTTTTTCTACAATTCTTTTTATTGCTTTATTTTGGTATGTAAATGAAAAATGAAAGGCGAGACAACATCCGCCGGGTTCAGCTAGTAATAATAATAATAAGATTGCAATATACAAACAGGGGTTCTACAAACATGTTTCGTTTTTGATATTTTAAATGTAACTAAACTGTATCTTTAAATATCTGTTAAAGACCTTTAAATAAAGATTAAGCATTGTTTATCCTTAACACAGATCCGTTTAGAAACTCTTAATACTTAAATGTTGTTAACTAAGTATGATAAAAAAACATACTTTGAAAATTAGAAGTAATGAACATGCTTGAGAACACAAGTAAAAAAAAAAATATATATATAAAAAAAATCAAACAAATCAAAGATCATTTAGCACTGGCTATACTACTGACGGGCAAAGTTAGCACAATCCACATGGCGCGGCGCCGCGGAGGAAACTTGAGTTGGAGCGCCGTTCGGCCGCAGCAGAAGGCGGATAGTGTCGGTGATAGATGTGCTGTCACCGACACTATCCAGCTCTTTTTAACTGAATGCAGATTTTATTCCAGAGCCAAGCTCTTGTTAAAATTTATAGACTATCTGAACCTTTCACAACTCCATTGATATACAAACGTCTTGGACCTTATCCTCGCAATAAACCTAGAAATAGTTTTTTTTCGAGGTAGTGTTGCATTACTCAGAGATCTTCATTTATGGGGTGAGTTGGCTGAAAGATTCTCCCCGTAAGGAATTCTTTAATTTTCCTTCTGGGAAGTACTTGTATTATTACATCATCTTTCATTGTAAAATCTTTGAGCAGGCTGCTTTTTATACGTCTAAATATATTTCTAGAAAATAATTAGCTGATAGAAAAAGAGCAACATGGTTTCTGAACAGGAAAATATTTTAGAACGGCTGGTATTGATTTGGTTGAATCTGAATCTATAATTGATGCTTTTGATCATGTGGTTGGTATATTCATGGACCTCATGAAGGCTTTTGAAAGGGTAGATATCAACACTGAATCGTATTCTTCAGTGTTTGAGTGTAAATGGTATAGCTCTAGTGGTTTAATATATGATCAAAAACACTATGTAGAAATGGAGGGTCCAGTTTAAAAAAGACCTAAATGAGATTGGTACTTCAGAAAAAGCCTTATGCATTTTTCTTCATCTTAATCATAGTGACTTAAAGAATTTCTCTCTAAACTGGGTATAATGACAGTTTAAGGGTTATATATTTTTCAAACTATCTTATTTGTAAAAAAATCTCAGGATAACATTTATTAATTGTGTAATTTCATTATTATGAACATAACTGGAATACGTTTGCCTTTCAAAATCATAAATTGGAATTTTATAAAAACAAACCGAAATCAACATCTTCAGGAATAACATTTTATTACAAAATTACTAAACATATTCGTGTATTGAATGACGGTAAATTAAAAAAAAAAAAACATTAAAATCAATTTATTGTTTAAAAAAAATTGTAATTCATATTTATTTCAACAGGTATAAGTAAATTTATTTTTATGAACCATTTTTACTGAAGATATAATATTTCATTATTGATGCCAATCTTGATTTATATAATACTCTTGTACATATGATGAATAACATTATTCTGAAACTACTCATCTTAGATGACCCTGTGCGACTACTTGAGTATTAACCATCAATTAACCATACAACAAGTATGAATTATTGTAACAAACCAATAATTCAGAAAACAAAAAGAGAGAAAATACAAAAACAAAGAAAAAATTATTTCTTCAAAGATGTGATATCCATAACTATGACTTAGGCTTAACATATAAAGAATTCATGCTCAAGCACGCTGAATTATAGAACAAGTGACATTATTTTCTTTTGGTCCTTAGTATATTTTTGATGGATTTAAATGAAACAAATTAAAAATTTGTGGAATTATTAGATAAGATTCATTTAAAGACAACATTATCCTCCTCTGAAAGACGAAAACATATCACTTATAATAAGGTACTTTTACTGACATATTTAACTTTTAGTTTACTGAGAGGAAGGACCGCTCTGAGGCCATTCACACTAGGTTTATTCTGCTTCCCTGTTGCCTACTAGAATGGGGTACCGATTCCAAACAGCTTAGCCAGCTCCAAGTTATTTTTACCCAGACTAGCTACCATTCTTTCGTCTGAGAGCTCGTCCCTGAGTTCAGCAGACTTAAGAGCCTCACTACAAAGCCGGCAACTGGTGTCATCTCTGTAGATACCAATCTTTGCCTGATGTTTCCTGAAATGGCCGTGTCCAGTAATTTACGCAATCACCAACCTGATGTCATTCCGATTCATGGCAGTGAGTAATTTGGTCAGCGTAGGTTTGGGTCCATTCACCAGAGATTTTGCAAAGACCTGGGCGTGAAACTGCTTCCATCCACTTTGATGGCGATTTCTCGCCAAGTTTAGTATTTCAATCTTGGCTGTTTAGTATTTTACTGTTAACATCATATATAATTAATTCTGCACAGGAGAAAAAAGACTTCATAATAGTTTCCAAGCCATACATTTTTTTATTCTAGCAAAAATAAAACAACTTAATGCAGGAAGATAATAAACCTTAACAGTGTTAGATTTTGTCAAGTAAACACATAAATAACAATTTTGCATCATAATTGTGCACTCAAGAAACAGTTTAAACCCTCCTGAAATTTGTACCTTTTAAATTTAAATCATTGGACAGTAATGATAATAGTATTCACCCAATGCTTCAATACATTCTTATCTACGTTCAGGGATCAGCACAATTTGGGATATAGATTAAATGTACAATTAGTTGCAGTGAGCTCTAAATCTATACAATTCTTTAAAAAATAAATGCATTGGTTCCACTTATTGTTAAATTGTCTTTTATTTGCCGACAAATTATTTTTGAAAGCTTAAAATAAGTTATTGGTAACCGTTAAATAATATCATAAAATCATGCGAGTTGGCCATTTACCAAATCACTTGAACGTTTGTAGCGTGAGCATTTACACTGATATTCTAATATACAGTTAAAAGTTTATCACGTTATGCTCCGTACTAGCCAATTCATTACAGAAAAAGGTATTTATGCAGTTTCTTGCCACCAAATAAATTTGGAACATTTTGCTTGAAATGGGTCTAGAATTGGCTGTATTTTCACGAGATATGCTTTATATTCCGCGGAAATAACGTATTTTACAGAACATTCGAAAAAACCAATGTCACAACTGTTAGTATTTTTGTCATATTTCTGCTAATTTAAATGGTATTTTAATTACTTTTTTATTTTGATGTTTTTTTTTTGCGCTAAATACAAATTTGAAAACTATTTTGGTGATATAATGGAAAAACTACTATTGCGGCGAATCGCGATTTGGTGCCATTACGCGATCATTATATCCAACAACTATTAATCACAAAAACCGAATTCACCTACATTCCCACCGGAGTGACGGCTGGCAGGTCGTCACGGAGGCCAGACACTCAAATTTAACGCAAATCATGGATTTGTGTCGATTAAACAGACAATTAGGATAAGTTAGGTTATGTCAGTAAAAAATGCATTTTTGAGCTGAAAAAATAATTTTACTACAAAACCAGTTACATATTTGTGTTCAGCATAAATAACACCAGAAATGAAAACAAAAGTTGTCGAAAAATAATGATTTTTAAAAAAAGTTGGTTTTTTCACTATCAGATAAAAAACTAGTTTTTCGATTTTTCGGTAAAAATCAAGTTTTCTGCGGATGAAATCAAACTTCTCAAGAGATATAAACTCATATTTTACCACTTTTACAACATGAAATCATTTTTTCAGAGGTGGCAAGAAAGTGCATAATTACCCAGAAAAATTGGTCTGTTGCGTTGAAATTATTGATTTAGTGGTGAGGCAGACTGTTGTCAGATAGTAAATCAACAAGTTAATTTATTAAATTAACCATTTATGATGAATAAAGTCATTTCATTAAAAGCTATAGGCAATAGGCTAGATATTTTACAGTTATTAATAGAGGATATATTATGTATTTAATTCCTCCTATATCGGTATTATTTAGAGCGAAGTCTAAGCCTAATAGCTGTACTATCAAGTATTTATTAAAAGGGATCGAGTTTTTGCAATAAAGATTGTACTGGGTCTTTAAGCCGGTGCATTTCTCTACTTTAGGTTTGCCAAGCTGCCTGAGATCGCTCCTTTGCTGTCGACTTGTTACGTTCGTGGTTGTTGTCTGAAGCTGGGCTATCAGACCATAGAGGCCAACTATGCAGCATGGGAGTGTCCTTGAAAAAAGGAACTCAATCCTTTTCTTTCCGTAGGGCACTAAACAGCAACAATCTCTTAGCTCTTAATGACCTTCTTAACATTCAGTCTTGGGACAGAGTTTATCAAGCTACAGATATAGAAGACGCCTACTCAAACCTAATTGGAATTTTTGTGACAGCTCTTGATATTACGTGCCCACTCACAAAAACAAGGAACAGGAAAAATCATTTTAAACCTAGAATGACCTTCAGTCCCGAACTTGCTGAACTTCGGACATCTTTTCTCCAAGCCAAGGAACAGTACAACAACAGTGGAACAGCTGAGGATAAAATCATTACCAGCCAAAAAAAGAAGTCATATGACCTAAAACTTCAGGAATTAAGAAAAGAGGCCACCCAACAACACATAATTGACTCAAACAACAAGAGTAGAGCTATATGGCAAATAATTAACAGTGAGAGGTCATCAAAGAAGGCAGAATCAGAGACAGTCTGGAGACTGGACACCCCGGATGGAACAGTCGAAGATTTATCAAGTATTGCAGAACATTTCAACTTCTATTTTAACACAATAGCTGACAACACTCTGCAGAGAAACAACTTACAGACTGTTCAACCTTATGACATAGCTGACAATTTTCAAGGGGAAGAACTTTTAAACTTTAAACTAACGTCTACCAAAGAAGTGTTAACTATTATTGAATCCATGAAGTCCTCCTCATCTACTGGAATTGATGGCATCTCTTCAAAATTGATTAAGCTCTGTAAAGAAAAACTATGCCAGCCCTTGACTAATGTAATTAATAGATCCTTAGCACTAGGGGTTTTCCCATCACAATTAAAATTGTCTAAAATTTACCCCCTTCATAAGCAAGGTTGTAAAACGGACATAAAAAATTTTAGGCCAATCTCCTTAATCCCCACCATATCAAAGATCATAGAAAAAATTATCCTATTGCGTCTTTTTGACCACTTGACTTCCAATAATCTATTGCCCAAAGGACAACATGGCTTTATACCTGGCAAATCAACTAGTACTGCGCTTTCTGAATTGGTAGAATACATAATAGACAAACTTGAAGATGGATGCTCCATATCAAATGTTTTTTTAGACCTCAGTAAGGCCTTCGATTGCCTATCACACAACATGATAATTTCTAAAATAAGGGCTTTAGGGGTAAAAGGTACAGCGATCAAGTGGTTTGAAAGCTATCTTACAGGACGGAAACAAATCGTTGAACTGAAACAAGTACACAACGGGGTCTCGGAGGTGAAGGTTTCCACCGAAAAATTAATTACTAGAGGTGTTCCACAAGGATCAGTGTTGGGACCTGTCCTATTCATCCTATTCACAGGAGACATACAAAATTATCTGAAAGACTTCTGCCACTCTATCCTGTACGCCGATGACACTGTCCTTATAACTAGCAGCAACAATAAAGAGGCACTAGAAATTTCCACCTTTATCTCTGTGAATGTAGCCCAACAGTATTGCCTTGGAAATGACTTGGTTTTCAACCCCTCAAAAACCAAGCTTCTTAATTTCGGGAGACTCAAAGACGACATCTCAGAACCTCCAGACCTAGAAAGAGTAGAGGAAACTAAATACCTGGGCCTGATTCTTGATCAACAACTATCATGGAACAGCCACATTGATATCCTGTGTTCTAAGCTCAGCACTGCTCTCTTTGCACTAAGAAGAGTCAAAGCCACTGCATCACCAAATATTTTGAAAACAGCCTATTACGCCCTTTTTGAGACCCACATAAGATATGGTATCACATTGTGGGGAGGATCGTCCAACAGCAATCTAAATCGAGTCCTGGTTCTTCAAAAGAAGGCAGTACGGCTCATGGCCAACCTCACTCCACGTGAAAGTTGCAGAGAGGCTTTCAAGAACCTGCAGATACTGACTGTTGGCTCAATTTACATAATTGATGTTATATCTTATGCATTAAAGCAGGACCTAATTCGAAATGAATCAAAACATCACCATTTCACTAGGCAAGCCCAGGATTACCATCTTCCTGCACACAGATCTGCACTCTTCACAAAGAAGCCTTCTTACGTCGGAGCAAGACTCTTCAATAAGCTGCCACAAGATTTTAAGAACTGTACAATACCAAAATTGAAAAAGAAGCTGCAAACCTGGTTTTTGGCTACACCCATTTATCGACTAGAAGAATTTTTTGAATCCTTTTAAGTTATTTTACATTGTATTTGACGCATTTACCTGTTCTTTAAGATCATGGAAATAAAGTCTATTGTCTATTGTCTATTGTTGGCTCAAGCATTGGTCTGTTCCGTGAATTCCGGCCTTCGGTTCACCTGGGTTTTGTAATTAGTTTCCGTCTACCTGTTAACATAGTTATGAGCGGCTAGAAAGCGTCCTCGAGTAGGACTTGTTCTCAGCCTGCCGCCCGGCTGTTCTTCTGCCATCTTGACTCTGCTGGCCTGGCCTGGGGACCATGTAATTGAACCAACGGAGTCATTATTGAAATATTTAAATATGTGCAATTAAAATTTAATGAAATAGTGATACAAAGTATAGTAGGTGAAGAAAGACAAAGTATAGTAGTAGTGCGAAACAGGACATTAGGACATAGGGTGGTATAGTAGAGACATAAGGAGGGAGGTGAAACTGATGCAAAAAACAACAGAATCAAACCATTTGAATTTTTAGGGTGTTTCCAATTGATTATTTTTAACTTTTCACATTTGAAAATATATCACAATTAGCATCATACTGTAAAACACTTTTTATCACCAATTAAAGAACAAAGCTGGACTTATTGTGGTCAATAGCTTATATTTTTATAATGAATAAACAAATATGGCAGCAAATAACCTCAGTGCAGTACAAAACAACCAATGAGTTGCAGTACTGTGATCTCTACTGAACTCAATCTGCTGTTTATTATGTTTCAGAGTTAATCCACATTGCTTTCGAAAACTATTGTTACTGCTATGTTAATTTCAAAAAATTATTACCACCACATAGTTGTTGTGCTTAGTTTTTCCAATTTTTTTTAAAGGGTGAAAAATATAATTGTCATTTTCTTAAATCAAAATTCCACAGGTCTAGAGTTGAAAATTTCATATAAAAAAAGAAGATAGATTTAACATGTTAAATACGCAACAGAATGATAAACAGAAATATAATTACTTATAAACACCCCCCCGAAGGTATCTCTGCCTTGACGTGGCGGGGGGGCTTGCGTGCTTCCACAACCCCGAGAGCTATGCCGGCGGTAGCTTGCTACCGGTAGGGTCACCCAAGCCGGACAGGTCTTCGTGGGGTAGAAGCCAGACTAAGAGAGATACCAAACAACAGCTATGTCAGGCCTAGCAAGCCGATAGCGAAGTTGATATTGCTTTCAAAACAATAACCAAGCCTCGGAAGGACAGGAGTAACGGACGTGACTGGAAACGAAAAAGGATAAAGATTGGAACATTGAACATACTTACGCTTTCGGGAAAAACAGAAGAATTGATAGACGAGATGCAGGAAAGGAGAATAGACATTCTGGGATTGAGTGAAACAAAGTGGAAGGGGCAGGGAAGTAGAGAGTTGAGAGGAGGGACATGGCTGTACTGGAGTGGAGGAAGATCAAAAAGGAATGGAGTAGCAGTAATGGTTAATAGGAGGATAAAGGAGATGCTAGACGAAGTGGAGTTTACATCGGATAGAATGATGACAGTTAGGATTAGAAACAAAAACAAGGAAATAAAAATAATGCAGGTGTATGCACCACAGACAGGATGTTCAGAGGAAGAAAAGGAAGAGTTTGAAGAAAAGCTGGAAGACCAAATACGAAATGTAAATATATTAATGGGGGATTTAAATGCAAAGGTTGGGACCGACAGAAGAGGGTTTGAGGAGGTGTTGGGCAATTTTGGGTTTGGAAACAGAAATGAGGAAGGAAGACGACTGCTGGACATGTGCCAAAGAAATGCATTGACAATTGGAAATGGGAGATTTCAAAAGAGGGAGAGCCATATAATAACAAGGTATAGTTGGGATGGGATAGTAAAAAGTGTAATTGATTATATAATAACAGATAGAGAATGGGGAGAAAAGATCATGGATGTGAAGGTGATTCCCAGCGTAAGCGTAGGAGGGGACCATAGACTGTTGGTGGGGGTGTTTAGAATGGAAATAAAAGAGAGCAGAACGACAAAACCAGTTGAAAGAATAAAGGGATGGAGACTGCAGGAGGAGCAGAAGAAGGAAGAATTTAGAAATATGGTAAAAAAGGAGTTACCCAGAACAGAGGTAGGGGAGCTGGAAGAGGAATGGAATCGGTTCAAGGACACAATAGTAAAGGCAGCCGAAAAGGTATGTGGGAGAACAAAGGGGAAAAGAAGAGAAAAACAAACAAGTTGGTGGAATGAAGAGACAATTAAAGGAGTAAAAGAGAAGAACAAAGCATGGAGGAAGTGGTGGAAAACCAGAGCGCAAGAAGACAAAGATGAATATTTGGCAAAGAAGAGAGAATGCAGAAGAATAATAAAGGACGCAAAGGACAAGGAATGGGAGAACTTCACGAAAAAGTTAGAGGAAGACTTAGGACAAAACAAAAAGATGTTCTATAGTATGATGAGGAACAAAAAGAGAGTGACCGAAAGTGCCAAAACAATGCAAAATGAAAATGGAGTCATGGTGGAAGGAGTGGAAATGAAAAAGTTGTGGAAAAGGTATTTCCAAACACTGTTGAATGAAAACTATGAGGAAGAAGAGGAAGACGAAAATGAGGAGCAATGGGAGAGAGGGGAAGAGATAAGTTGGAGGGAAATAGAAAAGGCGGTGAAAGAGATGAAAAGTGGGAAATCCCCAGGACCAGATGAAGTATCATCAGATATGGTAAAGGCTTTGGGAGCAGTGGGAGTACATTGGTTGAAGAGAGTCTTCACATGCGTATGGAGGGAAGGAAGAGTGCCTGACGACTGGGGGAAAGGTGAAATAATAACAATACACAAGAAGGGAAGTAGAAGACTATGCAAGAACTATAGAGGAGTAACATTAATAAGCCATGTTGCCAAAATATTTGAAAAAATAATTTTTAACAGGATTAAGGACGTGATAGAGGACCAGATAGGGGAGGAACAACATGGGTTTAGGAAGGGAAGAAGTACGATCGACTTGATTTTTGCAGTGAGACAAATGGTTGAAAAGCACTGGGAGTTCAATAAAAAGTTAATACTGGTGTTTATAGATGTCGAGAAAGCCTACGATTCTGTTAAGAGAAAAAGTATATGGGAGAGTATGGAAAAAATAGGAGTGACAGAAAATATGATGAAATGGGTTAAGGAATTGTATAGGGTGCACGAGTGCAGAGTTAGGACATGTGATGGTAATACAGAATGGTTCAAGGTAAAGAAAGGGCTGAAACAGGGGAGTGTTCTGTCTCCGATTCTTTTTAATGTAGTTATGGAGATAATGATGAGAGAAATCAAAGAGGAGACAAATGAAGAGATGAAGATAATGATGTTTGCTGACGATATTCTGATGTGGGGAGAAAACAGGGAGGAGATACAAGAACAACTGGACAAGTGGAGTAGGAAGATGAGGGAGAGAGGGCTGAGGATAAGCAAGGAAAAAAGTGAAGTAATGGTAGTAGGAAGGGACACAGTTTTGGAAGAAGATATATTGGTAGATGGAAGTATACTAAAAAAGGTAGATGATTTCAAATACCTTGGAACGATGGTGATGGAAGAATGGAACAGGAAATAAATGCCAGATTAGGAATGGGAGCGGGATTCTTCCGGACGGTGAAACACCTAGTATGGGACAGAGGTACCAAGGAGGGCCAAGGTAATGATGTTCAAGAATTACTATAGGCCTATAATTACTTATGCGGCAGAGACATGGCGGATGTCAGAAAGGGAGTGGAGTAGAGTACAGGCAGGGGAAATGAGGTTCTTGAGAGCAATAAAGGGAAGAACTCGAAGAGATAGAATTAGGAATAGTGAGATAAGGAAGGATGTAGTGGAGGAGAGTATAAGAGAAAGAGTGGAACAAGCAAGGTTGAGGTGGTATGGTCACGTAAAAAGGATGAGTGTAGAGAGGTTGCCGAGGAAGATGGAGGAATGGGAAATGGAGGGAAGGAGGCCCAGAGGAAGACCACGAAGAAGATGGCTGGATGGAGTGAGGACAGACGTGGAAAAGAGAGGGAGTGTGTGGGGGGAAGTGGTGAGAGAGGAGATGTGGAGGGACAGGAGAAGATGGAGAGGCTTGGTGACAACCCAGACCCAGGATTGACTGGAACGGGACCGGATAAGTAAGTAAGTAAGTAATGATAAACAACTAAAGCCTAGTTTTATTGGATGATATGTTAATGTACATAATTGTGTCATTTGTGCTTTCTTCAAGCTGGGAAGGTCCTTGAGACAAGAGGGTCACAGAAGTAGCTCGTTGCATCTTATATTGGAAGAAATTATACGATGAATATTGTATTAAGTAGAGATATCAAATATAAGAGTTACACCGTTTTGTTTGAAATATTGATTCCTATTGACTAATCATTATTTTAACCTGCATATTAATGCTAGCAATGATTTACCGTTGCAATCACAATCAGCTGGTTTAATATGCTTGTTATTGCCAATTCAACTGTTACAATAAATTCACTTGAAATAAAATAATAATAAAAAACAACCATATATCAATGTGATTCAAACGGCACTGCAGACACTAGTTTATAAACTGCCAATCTTAATAGTTTTCCTAGGTTTTCATAACTGTCCAGATGCTATCAATAATGATTAGTTTCATTTAGATTAACCAGCCATTATTGAAGTTATACTTCTTTGTGCCCGTTAGACACTTTGGGATGGGATGTTGGTCGAGAAACCGCGTCACGCTGAAAAGTAAGAACAAATTTTTAAGAACTATCGATTAATCGATTGTTAATCGAAGAAATTACTGATAATGATAATATAGGTGTATAATATAATAATGAAGTCACGTATAATATATTGAAGATAAATATATTGAATAATATTGAAAAATGTCTTATATTTCATTTATATATCTTGTCTGTTTGTGTGCGTGAGTGGGTGTATGAGAATGGCCAAAGAAGTATAACTTCCACCGTGTGGTCCGACGCACACCCAATTTTTTTTTTTTAATTGATTACTATTTTGTTTCATATTGCTAGCTTTGTTGTTCAATTCAACGTTTTTTGTTGTTAGATTCAACGTTCAATTTTATAAATAGGTCTATTGAATACTAATTATTGTTGTACTAAAGCAACTAGTCTTATACAGTGACTAATTTGAGCCTTTTTCTTTTTTACTTCGAGCATGACCTCAATTTGCTATATATATATATATAGCAAACTGACGTCATGCTCATCATGTGTGTGTGTATATATATGCTGTCATCTCAAAGCACTGCAGAACATCTAGAAGTCTTACTTTAAAGTGTTTCACCTTGAAAAGCTTTTAATGAAATAACAAAGTTCATATTAGGAAGTAAAAAGTAAATGTTTGGAATATTTGGAAGCATTACCAAATATAGAAAAAAATTCCACAACAAAATATCTTAGTATAATTTTTGATGACTGCTTTTCTTGGAGTTACCGTGTAGAGTAAGCACACAATGGGATGATTGATGTGGTAAATTAAGTTCAGCTTTGTATGCAATTTGAAGAATAAGAACAACATTCACTGTACAGAAGCTAAGATAGCTTATTTTGCTTGTTTTTAAATAAACTTAAGGTATGGTATATTGATCTAGGACAGAACATCGGGAGCAATTCTGCGGTGTTAGTCCAACGAAAGCATTCCATTAGAATATTGGCTGGACTTGAGCCTAGAGATTCTTGCAAGTATGCATACAGGAATAGGGAATACTGTACCCTTCCTATAAAGAAATAATTATGTATGCAATGCAACATAATTTACCAAGACGAATCAACATACATCAACACTGCACAAGACACTCTCTGGACTTCAACTTACCTGCACGTCGACTAGCACTCTATAAAAGAAAGATATCCTTTACTGGAGCAAAGTTCTTCAATGTCCTACTGACAAATATAGAATCAAGAATATCCAACCAATAAATCTAAAGAAGCTGAAAGACTTGTTTTTTGACAAATCATTTTATTCTACTAATTAATTTTCATTACAAAAACTAGATTGTAATAAAAGATGCTCTTTACCTGTTTTTGTTTTAATATTTTTACTTGTGTTATTTTAATTTATGTGAAGCTTATTTTTAACTGCATTTTTATGAAGTAAATATTCTGATAATACATATTTGTCAGAATTGTATCATATTATATACAGTAGTCCCTCTATAATCCGGCTCTGCGCCAGTCCGGCCCCCCCAGTAATCCGGCCAGTTCTATCGTATTGATAAAAGAACCAGAACCAGTTTTGGTTCCAGAAAACTAAAGGGGAGATAGCTTTCATATCAGGAATGTTTCAGGAGTGAAAAGTGCTGATAAACAGAACAATGAAACGACAATTTCTGATCAAAAGATGAACGAAATAACTTTTTCAGACCTTTTCAGACCGTAAGATAAATAAAATAACTTCATCAGAAAATATCTGCCCACAGTCGGCCTTTTCCTTATCAGTACTATCAGCACTTGAAAGAACAGATAACATTAGAATTCCAAATGCAGTAAAGAGGAAGATCCCTGAGCCCCACACTTGTTTATCCTGACCCTTTCTTATCACTTCCTGTCTGATAAAAACACCGATGGCAACATTCCATTCTGTTTACAGGTCATATCTCATGAAAATGATTATGCTTCTAGTTTTATAGTGTATAATAGTTGAAAGGTTTTTATAGTGAGGTAAATATATTAGAGTTTCATAGTTTAGACATCTTATTAATAATGCAAAACATTGCATTAAAAAATGAAAATACATTTTTATGATAATATTCTGTTAGCATAAGACAACTCTTAATAATATTACTATTTTTTTTATTTTTATCAATATTTACATTTTATTTTAACTATTTTTTTCTTTTTTGCAAAGTTTTAAAAGGTTAATGTTTTCGATTGTTGTAAGCTTTTTAACTTGTTTTTGATTCATATGCAACAGTGTTATGTAACGCGTTTCAACTGGTGTACCACACTTTTCTTACTTTGAAACTATTGTACATATGTATTGTAAAAATTGACTTTTTAAATTACAATATACATTCTATTATGTAATTTAAGCATGTTTTACAATTAACCCTCCCGGCGTTACTTGTCGAAAATTCGACCGCAATAGCGGCGCTCTGAATGATACCTGTCGATTCGTCGACATCAAGCAATCGTTTACAAACTATAATGTTAACTCGGTTATTTTTCGTAATAATACATCGTAATATTTATGAATCGATAGAGGAGATTCCACTTTATATCGCACGTCTTTGGATTTCCTCTATTCCCTGGTGAAAAAAAATAAATAAATAAAAACAGCTGATTTATACAACGCAATTTTTGTGTTAACAGTCTGTCAGTGTTTCAGAGAATTCATAGAGTACCTTTTTCAGTGTAGTAATAAACCTTATAAAGTATATATTTTCTTTTTATATATAAAATTTGCAACAAAACTGCTATCTTGGTTTTTTTTATATAGTGAAATAACTCTTACTAGCATAGTGTAAACTTTGAACAAAACTTAGGAAATTTTGATTTTTTATAATACAATCAAGGATAACATCAACAATACTCAAGGTAGGTAAACAAAAATATTTTTCTAATATAGCTTATTTTGTTTACTTTACATTGATATAAAATACTTTAATATTTTACTTATTTTTGTGTGTGCTCAACATTTTTCTACAAAACGCTGCAAAGTAGCTCAAAAAGGCTGGACATTAAGGAGTGGACTACTGGACGCTGGGAGGGTTAAACTCCAGTAATCCGGCTTTTTCACTAATCCAACACATACCTGGTCTGAATTGTGTCGGATTAATGAGGGACTACTGTATATCTTTAGGCAGTCTTCGATTATTGAATTTCCATCTTATCCCCATATAGTTGAGATTTGACAGTGCCAATACAATTAGGCACATTGCACCTTAATGGCCTTCAAACTAAACATGCCCAAGCCCAAGACGTTAGTTTACCTGTACAGAAGAACAACTTCAAAGAAACCATCTTTCTTATGCAGGAGAAAAGCTATATAACTTTCACCTACTATAAATTATGACAAACTGACAATCTGAAGAGAAAGCCTGGCTTTTAAATGAATCCATTTATAGTACTGATGAATTTTTAACATGTACCAATAACTTCCAATAACAGATTAACAATTAATTTTGTTATTTTTATTTTAGTTTTTTGACACTTATTCTTACTTAATGTTCATGAATAAAGTTCTCTGACTTCTGAGATGTTTCATTGTCAGAATTAAATCTGGGTTTTTTGGATCCAAATAAAAAAATATTTTTCCTAAGGATCATCCAATTTGAGTTAGGACCAAGACTATAATTAGTCATGTCCACTCAATGATTAACAGGTAAAAGGATAAACTAAAAGAAAGGACTGAGCAACCCTGTTACTTAAAACATTCTTGAGGACCAACAGATTAGTTATTGATTTTAAGATCTGACTATAATATTATACATTAGTGTCTTTTCCCTTAAAGTAGAATTTAAAACATTAAAATCTGATGCATGGTTTATATTAATTTAGACATTTAGCCTTTTTGCATCGTAATATTTTTCAAGATAATACATGTTTTAAAACAACCTTAAAAGCCAGTCATGGATTAAACATTAAAAATATTACTATTCAAGCGTTTCTTGTGATAGCTGACACACAACTTATTATATGCACAAAATGCACTGTGCAAAAACAATGAAAAAAATAAATTCAAACAAGGATTGATATTTAATTATCAATAAAATACTAAATATGTAAATGTTAATTTGAGTTGTATTTGATGCAAACAATTAATGATTTCTGTGCCAGGCCAGGCTACTTTTTTAAATTTAATTTGATGACGTATACAAACATTAATCATCACAAGATCAGCTACAGCCATAAACACTAAATGTTAGTAACAATTTGTGAATTCATTTTAAATAAATCTGTTTAATCAAAACATATCTTAGAAAATTAACACATATTCAAAGTAAATTTATTTTCAACTTTTAAGGGAATCATAAAAGTAAATGATTTAAACAATTATACCAAGGATGTTAGACTTAAGGTTGAATTTAAACTAACTTAAAAAACATATTAAAAATAAAATTCTTAAGGAAAATTAATAAAAAATAAACACTAACTATGATTTATTACACATTGAGCAGTGGAATCTTAACTGCATTTAACATTTGAAATAAAACAATTGACTTGTTTAATCAAGTGATTTCCTCTGGATGGTATAACAAAGAGTGGTGTGGCGGCGTGCCAGCACCTCACCGTGCCAAACGGTGGTGACACCTTGCGCCGTCTTGCGTCGTCCGTTTCCTCAAGCCGCTCCCGCGACCCGGGCTAGACGCACCACCAATCAATATGGCTATAAGTAAACAAATAATACTTCACTACAAGAAACATATACACCTATAAATCAACTAATACCAATAATTACAAACAATTAATAGGTAACATTCTAAGATTAAATTTCAAAAAGACTCAGTTTATATACATAGAATATAGCAAATAACAATTTTTATCTACATTTATTTACTAGCTATACCCGCCTGCTTCGCTAGTCATAATACTGAGTATGATTATTTAAGGCTGAAGTGTGCATTTCTAAAGGAGGGCGTCACATTGAACAGCATTTATAATAAAATTATACAACTTGTGATGCATGTAAAATAAATTTTGTTATTAACAAAAGGCTGTTTTTTAGGAAACCCTAATCAAGCATATATTAAAAGGTGCTTCATATAAAAACAGATAATATTTAAAATCATTAAAAACAGCTGTTTATAATAACTATGAAGTTATAATTTGGTTAGTAACTTTATACAAGTGAAAAACCCTAAACAAGCATACACAAAAAAGTGCTTAGTTCTTTTATTTTCAAACCGATTTTCAACATTGAGGTATTTTTCGATTTGTTATTAAATTTACAAAATTAAAGTATTGTAATATACTTTCAATACAAATAATGGTTTTAAAGTTATTTAACCCTTTCGATGCCGGGCATATTTTCCCTTGGTATGCGAGAAATGCCGGGGGTATTTTTAGTGAATATGCATAGTTTACGTTATTTTGTTCTAACTTTGTTATTTTTCAATATATTTTCATAATTATTTTTTGGTTTTTCTTGTTTTGAAATGCTCTTTTTACTACTTATATATTTTCTTAAATAAAATATTGGTTTTAATTTGTAAAATCAACTTTTTTAAAAATAAAAAATTTTTTTTAATTTTTCAATTTTGAAACTTTTCAGACCATACAAAAAAAAAATACTAGGGCTATAAAAGTGACTTTATTTGAAAGAACATTTAATTACTAACATGCATACCAAATTTCAAAGTCTTACCTTGAAAATCCCAGGATTTATCGTAATTTTTTTCGACAGTACAAAGTCACATATTTGTCACACTCGAGCGATTATTTCAAGAGTGACAAATATATTTCAACAAACGCATATTTAAAAGATGTTTAAAACACTTTTTCTGAGTACAATAATCAATTCTCAACAGATTGGTACCGTATATGTGGCATATTAACGAAAATGCCTTATCGGAAAAAAAAAATTACGAGCGGTCCAAAATATCAGACCGCGGCATTTGTAGCATTTTTGATCGAAAGGGTTAACTTTTAACATTTCTTATGGCTGCCATTTTGAAACTGATACAGATATTTATGTTACTTTTTTATTTTAGACTAACCCTAGCTAGGTTAACAAATATACCAAATTTAAAATTATTAGCTCAAGCCATGTTTTAGATATACAGTAATTGTTTTAATAAAAAACACATAACGACTGACATACACTTAAGAAGGCGAGATAGGCCACATAAGGAACCTTTTTACTTATTTTTATGTCTACTATCAAGTAGTGCAAACCTCAGCACACACACGTTCAGTGTTATTCATCTTGGTTGTAGATGTAACAACTATCTTCATCTCATTCAACCATCTTCTCTTCCCCTAACACTTAATCCATCACCAACTATACAATCCTCACTGTTTTCACTTCAGCTATCTGTACATCCTACTGCTCTTGTATAACCTACCCCTCTCATTTCCCCATACCATAAAATTATTTGCAAAATATTGTTGTAAATGTTGATGTTATTTTTTGTTGTAAAGTGTTAAGTGATTTGCAAAGATTATAAAAAAGCAAGTACAATTATCAAAATTTTGCCAAGACTGTACATTGGCACCCACCACGTGTATCATAAAGATACCTAAGATTTTTACTATTGGAGAACTGAAATTGAGGTGAAAAATTGTTTTTGTTCAGTATTTGGAGTTATATAAGACTAATATACTTGTATATTGAAAAATAGGACATCAGCAAACTTACCTTAGAAGACAAGTTCACTAACTTCAAAGTAGTAGTAACAGACACAAAATAAACACATAATCAAACAAATGTTCAATGCCACTTCTTCTTCAGGTGAGTAAAAAGAGATGTAACAACTATATTCATCTCATTCAACTCTCATCCCCCCTCTCTCTGCTCACCAGAAGAAAGTGCCAGTAGCATTGAAAATTTGTGCGATTATGTGTTTATTTGTGTTTGTTACTACTACTCTGGTGTTAATGAACTTGTCTTCTAAGGTAAGTTTGCTGATGTCCTATCTCTCTAACATTCTAATTACTGGCCTAGTGCGCTTAAACCTAACCTATGACTATATACTTGGTTATTATTGGTTTACATCAAGTTGTTCTTCCCACTGCCCATGCATGTACAAAGGTATTGACCCTCCCACTGCTCACACAAATATGGTAGTATTGCTACAACTAGAAAAAATTGGATTTTATTGGTTAAAAAAAAAAAAAATAGTGACTAGATTAAAAAACTCTAAATTATGATTTTAATATTTGCAGTTCTATTTCTGCAAAAAAGTAAAAGGTAGAAATATATTGTCACTAATATAAACGCTGTGCTTTATGAATAATGTAATATTTCATTTGTATGTATATTTTTAAGTTTTATACATTCACTAAAATGTTGAATAAAAGCAAATAAAATAGTGCATGGTTTGAAAATGTATACACAGCAATAAGAAAATAATACTGTATGAGATAGTAACATTTTTTTTATTAAAAAACATGTTAGAGTTGTTAAATGAATACTAACCTGATGAGACTGGTACCTGTCGCCCTGGTAGGTAGAGTCTTGGGACAAAAGACCATCCATCATTTGACTCTGGTAGTCGGGCACATGGAAGCTATCCTGAGATAGCCCAGCTTGAGACAAACTGAAGCCTTGTGACATACCCTGCACAACATGAAATTATATGGTTTTGTTAATATTTATTATACTAATTCAAATTTCAAGGGAAAGTCCATTTCATAAGAATTGTTAAGGTTTTGGATTTAAAGAGTCTGTAAATTACATGAGTAATATTTTAATAACTCAAATAAAAATATCTGTAAAAATCTGTCTCTTAAAACATTGAAAATTGTATGTACACTTTGTACTGTAATAAAAAATATTAAACTGAAACTGTTATGCAGTAAACTCTTTATTCTGATTTGTTTAATTGAATTCAACATTTTGTATGACAAAAGTTATGCTAATATTTGCAAGAAAACTTCCTTCTCTCATACAGTCAACAAATTCTCCGTTTATAGTAATTTTATTATAAGCACGTTTGGCAAGCAGGAAGATTACTGACAGTTGCAAAATTAAATTCTTCATCAGGCCACATGGACTACAAAGTACATTAGGGATGCATTTATCCAGGATGTGGTTATCTTAAATATTTATAAGAATTATTTTTTTTCATAAACCAATTGTTAATGTAATAGTAGAACCACTTCTAAAGGAAGTTGCTCCACTAAAACTTTGTATGAATTGCACACATTACTACAGTACTAAATATGAAAAGTATTCTGTTTGACTATAGAATGCTTATCGTTAGTGTAATGCATTAAGATAGTTCATTTTAAAGACATTTTCACAATAAATTTATTGTTTTTGTTATAAAAAAGTAAACACGTGTTATTGTTTATACAGGACCATTGTGTAACTCTTTAATAAAATTCATAATTAGTAGTATTTAGAGTTTTTACTATCCTTCCCTATTATATGATGTTTTTACTCATCTCAAGTCATCAAGGCCAGTTTTCGTGGGATAAGTGAGGCCCTAATGTACTGACAGTTGGCAATGTTCATACCTGCTGACTCATGCCCTGAGTGATGCCTTGGCTATATGGCTCTTGACTGTTGCCTTGACTCAGAGAGTTGGCCATCTTGTTCTTGTTTAGATTGTTTTTGTTGCGCAACCGGCTTCCTGCCATCCTGTTAGTTCTGCCTGTTTGTCTGGCTGTAACCAAACATTATTTTTTGTCTTGTAGAGAGAATAGAAGCGAGAAAAGTAAAACTTAAGTATCACAACACAACCTAAAAGTATTTAGGGTCTTTTTCAGAATGTCTCGCATTTGTTTACTAGTCATCAAACAAAATAGCAAGTGATAGTGAATCCAAGCAAGTACAGAAAAACGTCTACCGATATCTAACTTTATCTACTTGATTATAACCTTTAAAATATCCAAACATAATCTACATATTAGACCGTACATCTACTAATAACCACCACTACTAACCAGATGGTGCTCAATGATAATTAAGGCGATAATATTAATAACTTTCTTGTAGGACAAAACATATGTTTAAGTTATTCACTTAGTAATCTGTAGTAAAATTCTTGGCTTGGAAGAATATATTCATTAAATGTGAGCACATTCTGAAAAAGACCCTGCATTTATGAGGTTAGGTTATAGAGAAACTAGATAGGGATAATATAATAGGAGAAATAATGTAAATGAGTTTGGGAGAAATAATGTAAGTGAGTTTTTTAATAAGTTGATTAATGTACTCAGATGAAGTTGCTGATGTCCTATCTCTCCTATTGAATTAACTTTTAATTTGCTATTTTACCATAGTTAAATTTTTTAATATGTAGTATTAAATATGCGCAGAATATACTAGATTACCTTGCATTGCCTGTTGGTGTTGGTTGTAGAATCTAGGTGGCACGTGACTCATATTCATAAACATACCAACAGGAACTGGAATATTGCTGAGACCTGCCTGTGCACGTTCAGGTGAAATGTAGCTGATAGGGTCATGGCTAAACAAATCCATCCGAGCTCCAGGAGCTGCAAATGATTTTAAAAATTTTCAAACAAGGTAATTAGGCTAACATATCGGATAAAGGTCCTGAGATAATTTATAAAATATGGATTTTGCTAAAATTTCTAAAAAATTGATATTTGCTTGATACAGATAACGACCACTTGACAGGAAAATTCCATTTATAGAATTACTAGAGTAAATATGTCTCAATTAGACACACAATATCTACAAAAATCTGTATACATTTTGCTGTTGTTAGTTATTTCATTTTACTTTTGAGTCCCATACCTGGGTATATACTTTGACATCATATTTCGTTATTAACTTGGTGCCATTTCTACAGTGGATACATTTTTTGGAAAATATGATATATCATTATGAAGGTTAGGTGTTAGAGAGGACTGTTTAGTCCTAAACCTCGCCAAATAAAGGCATTTTTCATTTCATTTCATTATGCTCAAAAAAATTTGACTTCCAAATAACCCTTTGGCTATCCAATAAAAAATGAAAAATTTTCCCAAAAGTGTTCAGGGGTCCAACAAGTAAAGTTCCCAGAAATGTTCATCTAAAATCACTTGTTTTGCAGTTTTTTACCTAACAATTTGCGACTTCATTAAAAATCACAATATTTTCATTAAATTAGTATTATTTATTGTGTCATTTAATTATCTTTAAGGAAAACATATTTCAATATATTTAATGGCTTGAAATAAATAAAATGTAGTTATTTAAATTATTTTATAAGTGTTTTCAGTTTGGAGTCATAAACACGTTTTTAATTTATTTTTCTTTTGTATTGATTAGTGATGGGTCAGTTCCATTTTTTTTCGGTTCCGATTTGGTTCTTTACTGAAATCGGTTTTCGGTTCCCGGTTCTGAGTACATTTTGAGAAAGTCTCAGAAAATGTTTCTAATACCTTTACGCCAGTGAATCATTAAATTATGTGGAATCATTCAGTGAAACCAGTGCAAAGTATTTTGGCGATTTCTTCAATATGAAGTATAATACACCCTAAAAATCTATAAAATGACATACAATATTTCCAATAACAATAGAATTGGTAACATTTTATTTATTCTCAGGCTATGATTGTTTACATTTTTTGCACAAAAAGTATTTATTTTAAATTAAAAAACTTATACAATTTAGTTAAATGGAATATAATGCTTAACACTCCCAGCGTCACCTGTCGAAAAATCGACAGCAATCGCGGCGCCGCTGGTGATACCTGTTGATTTTTCGACAGCATGTAAGGGTTTAGAAAATACGATCTCATTTCGTCACTTTATATAGTAAAACATTATATTACATATCAAACGACAGAGGAGATCATACTCTATTTCGTTGTCTTTGGTTTTCTACTGTTCTGTACAAGGAGAAAAAAATCAGCTGATTTATACTAAGCTCTAGTGTTGTTGTCAGCGTTTTGGTGAATGCGACGTAGTAAGTTGGGTTATTGTTTGTTTACTTGTTATGTTTGTACAAAATGGGTGATGATTTACGTGATAAATTTAGTGATATAAGAGAGATATTAGAAGAAAATGATAGTGACAGTGGTAGTGACATTGTAGCTGAAGACTTTCCTTCCGATAGTTCCCTTCTGGACTTTTCATCGGGTAGTGATGACAACTACCATTGATTTTACTATACATAGAAGATAGTTCCATCCAATGTTAAATTTTGAGGCACGGAATATGGGAGCGACCGTGCTGCAACCTGTCGTCAATCAAGTTAAAGAGGTCGAAATTGCCTCCAGTTTCGACTGTTTGGTTGCACAACCTAGGAGCAGTAAAGGAAACTAATCACTCCCTCCCATTCTCTCATTCTCTCTTCTTTCTTTTAAGACCCTCGTCCGGACTGTCGCCACTGCACCTGTCTACTGTCGCCGATTGGCCTTGATAGTGGGTCAAAGTGGGATATTATTCCTTGTTGTGCTATGTCTTGCACGGAAAGAAATCGCGATCTTTTATTTAGGCCTTAAGGATTTGTGAATATGAAAAATGTTAGGGGACATTTTTTTTTTATTTTATCAATGTAAATAACAGTGTGTTACAGATGTTTAGTTAAAACATTATGCATTATCTAAAATGATGTAAATACTACGTATTGTAAGTTTATTGATATTTTAAGTAATTGTATATTTAGAAGTAGCAAGAAAAATGGTGGTAGTTCTAAATTGTTAAAGGCTAAGTTGTTAAGTCCCTGAATAACACCAACATTTTATATAAGCACATACCAAACATTTTATATAAATTTGAGAGACGTAAAAAATTATATAACATTTCTACAAAAAGACCATATGACAGTTTTTCAAAATTATTTTGCAAAATGTACTAATGAATTAAATAATGTGATCAATTTTACAAAAAAAAATTATTATTCAACATTATTAGAAAACTGTAAAGGTGTAGTATCTGAGCAGTGGAAGGTAATAAATAACTTGACAAATGGGTTTTCAAAGAAAATAGTTGAGCTAATTGAATTGCCAAACGGCGAAGTTATGCTATGCGTGAGCCTTCGTCATTGATAAGATAAACAATCACCTTATCACAATCCAGTCTAGCCGTCCAGACGTACATTCCAATACCCTTCCACCTTTACGTACTTACTATCAATATTAATTCCTTATAACTCCAACAGATTTAAATGAAATTAAGAGTATTGTTAAGCTTTTAAAAAATAAAAAAATAACTGGCTCTGACCAAATTAATGTACATTTACTGAAAAATATAATTGATGAGATTGTTATCTGTATTCTCTAAGGTTTTTGAAAAAACAATTATTAAAAGACACCATAGTTATTTATCGAAGTTAAATTTTCTTAATCCACGTCAATTCGGTTTTATCAAAGAAAAGTCATCTGAGGATGCGTTATTAGAAGTATCAGAAATAATTTATAACAATTTAATTATTCATTAACTTATCATCTGTCATATAGTTCACATTTAATACTAGAATTAACCCTTTATATTATTGAAATCATTATTCATTTTTTATCAAGTAATTAAAGCTTCTTGTCAATATTGCATTGTATAATTATTGCTGTATTTTTAACTATAAATGAATATGCCTTTTTGTTTAAAAGTAAATTGAACTATTTGTCATAAATACCACAATATTAAAATCTGCTTCCGGGTCACGCCTTGGACAGTGAAATGTGTGTGGTAGGCCTACCGACAGTTTTAATATTCGTTGTTTTCCTCTTGTGTGAACTGTGTTTGTTAACTTTTAATTAATTTGTGACGCATACCACTTGGTCTTATTTGTTTTCTTTAACCTGAAGATGCCGTCCGTATTCACGGCGAAACATGTAGTTG
This sequence comes from Stictocephala bisonia, assembly GCA_035578905.1. Taxonomy (NCBI): domain Eukaryota; kingdom Metazoa; phylum Arthropoda; class Insecta; order Hemiptera; family Membracidae; genus Stictocephala; species Stictocephala bisonia. The sequence goes on from JAQJVL010002219.1 coordinate 27,042, forward strand.
TTATCACCATCACACGCTGTGAACTGTTTGACGGAAGGTAAAGTAAACCTATTTTAGTCTATACCAGGATTGGCATTTTTTCTTTTTATTTGATATAAAGAGATGGAGATAAAGAGAAAATATTTGCTGTATTGATGATTTCATAAATAGTGGCGGAGTCATAAAATGAAAAAGAAAAAACATACACGCACACAATTCAGTTCTTCAGTCGCGTTGCCGAAAATCGTGTAATAGGCCTACCACACTCTCTGGCCGTTAACGAGTTGCGCGCAATCCTACCTGCGTTAATTGCGATGTCCCAAGAAGGCCCCAAACCAGTACTCGAGTTGCGCGCAATACCGATCTCAGGTAGTCTGTCCAGTCTTGGCCGCTCAAAAATGCAACTTAGACCTCAAGCTGTGCTATAGAAATATTTCCGTAAATATCACAATCCGCCAAAAATAACTTTGAATTTTCACTGGTCTGATTCCGAATAGCACCAAACTTATACTACAAAATAAGCACATATCTGCTTATATTCTGTTACTATTAAATTACAATAATTTTTAAACATGTATAGCCTATATTACTCCCCACAGTTCTAGAGTTGAAGTGTTTGGTTATTAAAAAAAGGTCTCTGTTCTTCTACTTAGGATTAAATTATCTCATTTGAAAGTGTACGCTTATCATTAATATGATATATATATATATATATATATGTATACATTTGTTTCAATTTGAAACCATACTATTACAGTTCAAAATATGAGCAAAACCCAAATTTACATATTATTTTTTAACTATATTATTGCTTATTTGTAATAGTTATTTGTTTGTATAGTTTTGTTATTTCTTGGCATTGTTTGTTCTGTTCATTCTCAGTTGTGTAAATAAGTCATATTCGAATTGTTATAATTAAAAACACTACAGAGTGCGGCTATAGTTAATTTTGTTATTATTTAGACTGTGGTTATTTAAAACTAGTTATTTCTTATGTTATTGCTGGTCACGCTACTTGTGAAATGTTACCAGTGTAATTCCAGAGTGTCTTTTCCAGAGAAATTGAAAATATAAATAAATTGCAGTTTATCCATACTTTCACAACTAGTAAAATAATAGTATGAAAAACAGATGTGTTAACTTTAATTATATTCACCTTAGACATACTTTTTACAATGGTCTGATTCAATCAATGTTATAAAACGGTATTTTTTAAAGGGGGACATAAACAAAATTTACAATAATTTCACAACCTGATTAAAATAATGAAAATTGAATCTAAATAATCAGTAGTCGTGTTATATTATATCACGATAATATTTCCCAGATTATTCTATATAAATATCATAGGCCTTTTTCAATATTTATTTTGTCAAAGAAATAAATAATGTCACATTTTTTAATATTTCACTATATTATATATTCCTGGAATATTTGCAGATTAATTTCATAATTGAAAGGAGAGTCATTGATTGGATTTGAAAACAATTTACTTTTTAATCAATTGCCGATTATGAAAAACTAATGATTGAGTACAACAGTCGATTTAATCACCTAATCGATGGTTAAAATGCAATAAATAAAGATTTTTCAGATGGGCTAAATAATATGAAAATGTTTACTTAAATCAGCAGTACATTGCCGATAAGTTGGCGGTCTATTCAAGTGAGTCTATTTACAAATACACGGTGTGTTAATCATATAAATCAATATGGTGTTTTAATTTATTCAGTTATAAATATTTCTTTATTCAATATGAATGTCACACTGAGTTTTACTGTAACAGTATTCTTTATTATTCGAAAGAGATGCAAGCAAATATAAAAACAGAGAACCCGGATAAACGTTGGCAATATGGAATAACGTAAAAAATTATCTAAGCAGGATGTTGTTTGTGTGTGGGACCTGAGGAAGGAGAGGGCTGTCTGGAGAATGGGAGAGTGGGTTAAGAGGAGGGAAGTGAGACAGAGACGGAAGAGCGTGCGAGAGAGAGAGGAAATAGGGCTATGCGCAGCGCAGCGTGGGGCCTCAAAACAGTTTTGGGGCCTCGCCACAACTCTCCCATATGGATGGAATATCTCTTTATATAGTAAAATCAATGCAACTACGTTCCTGACTTGGACGATTTAGAGACTTTAAGTCCTACTGATGATGATGATGATACACCCATAGACCCTGGGCCCTCTACTGGACTAGACTACTGGAGGCCACAAACTGGAGGTAGGAAAAGAAAGGCATCCTCAAGCTCATCTGAGTAAAATGTTTGCGAAAAGCAACCTGTATATAGTTCAGTTTTTTAGTGTATTTTTTTTTTTTGTAAACAATAAGCCATATAATGTATATATTTTCTTTTTGTGTATAACATTTTGAACAAAACCTATATCTTGGATTTTCTTTTAATTGATTTTTGGATTTCATCATCATGGTGTCAATATAGAAAAAAATTTCAAATTTTGGATACTTCTGCATATAATCATGGAGAACATACAGAATATACAAGGTATGTAAACAAAACTATTTTTCTAAGATTGCCTAGGTCTTCTAGTTTCCATTGAAATATAACACTTGCTATTTTCAATTGTTAATGTTTAACTTTTCATTTTTAATGTTCATTTTTATGTATAACTCTGCAAAGTACCTAAAAAGGGGCCGACATTAAAAGGTGAAGTAATGGACGCTGGGAGGGTTAAATTAGTATGCAATTGAAATTTACCTTGAGGAAATTACAAAACTTGTAAGCCTAGAGAAAACTGAAAAATAACTTGCCATTTTAGATCTGGTTTGGTAATAAAATGTATTCAAAAACAAATCACAACATTTGATTGAAATTACCACAACTAAAATTAAGAGGTTGATGTAATTGTAGTACGTCAAAAATAAACAGCAAAAACAAATAATAATATAATTAATTTAAAAAAATGATTGTTATTAGTTATTGAACAAAAAACTATTTTTATTAACTGTTGGTTCTTACCTCAATTGGTGATAATACTGAATTAAGAAAATATAAATGCTACTCTCATTCATAAAAAGTTATACAGCCAATAATACCATAAATGTTTTTAGAAATTACAGAACATTTTGTTTTAAATTTAAGGAATAATAAATTATTTTGGGTCAGTAAATGTTACGTTAATCCAATTTAAAACATTAATACAATTTAAGACTTTGTAAAAAAAAATGGTAAAAATGAAATGTAAGTATTTTCAAGTAAAAATGCTTAAGACTCATTTTGTTTAGTTTTGATACAATATTAATCTTAAACATTTATTTTTCAATCCAATTCCCTAGGTTTTGTGTGCATTGTTTTTTCATTACAAGTCTAATTAAACAAACTCTAATATCATAAAAACCTTTTATTTTTCAAAATACACAATAAAACTAGAAGCATAATTAATTTCAGAATGTTATATGAGTTGTAAACAGAACGGAATATTTCCACAAGTGGGTTTTTATCACACAGGAAGTGATAAGAGAGTCACAATAAACAAGGGTGGAGCTTAGGCAGACTGGACTCTGGACTCTTGAACAAAAACTGAATGCATTTCTTCTTTGAGTTCTTTATTGGAAAATTTTAACTTATTTAAGAAAATCTCAAAAATTCCAATAAAATATTTATTTCGTGAGGCCTTTCGCCTACAATGTAGGCATCGTCAGACATCAACATAAAAATTCTAATTTTAAAACATTTGTTTACAAAATATATAATAATATAAATTATAATATAATAATATATTTTATATTATTATATATTTTGTAAACAAATGTTTTAAAATTAGAATTTTTATGTTGATGTCTGACGATGCCTACATTGTAGGCGAAAGGCCTCACGAAATAAATATTTTATTGGAATTTTTGAGATTTTCTTAAATAAGTTAAAAACTGAATGGCTTTAATTCACTGCCTTTGCATGTGATTCCTATTCATTAATGTTATCTGTCTCTTTTCATGAGCTGATAAGGAAATGGCCAGACTATGGGCGAATATTTTCTGACAAAGATATATTGTTTACCTTGTGACTGGATTTAATTGTTCTGTTTATCAGCAGCACTTTTCACAACTGAAACATTTCTGATATGAAAACTATCTCCCCATTTACTTTTTCTAGAACTAGAACAGGGACCATAGAACCGTGATTTTCGCATTGGTTCTCTGTTACAGTTCTTTTGTCAATAACCAACAGAACCGAGAACCGACCCATCCCTAGTATTGACAGTATAATATCCCAAAAATACATATACTTGTTTACATATACAAACAATTTTAAGAAATTTGCATAAAATATGGTTACCATATACATAAAATAAATAGTCAGTATCATTTTAAAAAAATGACACTGGTGAACTTAGCATGCTAGCAACCATAAGCAGTGTTGACATTAATAAGAGAATTTCCTCATTTAAAGTTGTTCTACTCATTTTGCTAAACAACACTACAATCAGTAAATTATAATCACACAATAATTTCAAATGAAAACAATAAAAAAAGCCAAAATATCTGACCTGTACATATCATATGCAAAGATCACTCACGTTTTAAGTTGGGTTATGTCCATATAAATATGATGTTTAACTAATAAGTACTAGATAAAAACGTTAAAGAGCACTCAAATTTTAATTTTTTTCATGAAGTGAATATGAATCATGGTATAATTTAATAAACAATGCTAAAACATCTCATCTGTACACAACCATAATAACTTATGCATGCTGCGAGTTCCACAACCGTGCATATAAACACAATGTTTTATCACATAAGTGCTAGATTAAAAATAGTTTAAAAATGCATGAATTGATATTTTTTTCATGAACCTAATTCTTTAAAATGTCATGTTTAATTTTGAGTTTTTACAATAAAAAATGCAATACGAGAAAATCATTAAGGAATAATGATGTATCATTGCAAAACACTTTTTAGCATAAACACGCAGCACATTTATGAAAATATGCAAAAGGATTGATCATTCCTAAACAGCCAAACTGTTAAAGTAATTCGTGCTCATTGAGTTATAAATACAGACAAAGGAAGAAATAGGGTGCCTTATACTAAACAGATCTAAGGGACAATATACAGATCCTGTTGGGAAATTCTTTTGTTTTAATGGTACTTTTGTACAATGACTTAAATATTACTCTTACATTCAATATGAAGAAATAAAACCCGTCTTGCTTTCAAGATATAAGTAAGTAAATATAACTCTTCATCTGTCTGAGGACTTTTCCTTGTGGTTTTTTCTCATCTTGTTGCCAAGCTATTGTTGAACTTAAAGCCGTCATTTCTGGTATCAATTTCTTTTTGTACTACGTTTTATTATTGTGGCTCTTTGATTGGTATGCTGATTTTATTTCCTATAGTTAAATATTTAAAAGTGATATCATAGTATTTTCTGAAAATGCAATAAAACATTTATGAAACTTTTAAAATAAACATATGTAGTCGATTAAATCCCTGCTTCATAAGCTGATGGCTCTGGGGTCTCCCAATCAGTCACAACAAATGTTGAAAGCCATCAGCTGATAACCACCAGCTGTTTATTTGTCACTGGGCTATTAATGAATGACACTCGCTATGGAATAGTCAGCCATAGTTTTTAACAATGACTACGTTCACAATCCTTCAAAATCAATAGTCACCCATACACTGAAGATCCGTGTATTAAGTATTGGTTTAGGAATGTTTTACTTCTAATGGTGGTACCAGTTATGATACTGTTGTAACATTTATCTAGATTAAATTTATGAGATAATGACTTGGTTTTTGCTCAGGTTGTATTTGGATTTCTTGAGGTTATGACAAAGTCTCAACTCACAAGAGTTACCTCTTCCGTTATTTTCAAGATAGCTCAGATTATTATTCCCAGTGAACATTATACTCTAACAATAATAATAATAATAATAATAATAATTCACAAATTAAGAATACTGACCAGGACCAGGACGAGGCATGTAGTGAGGATGGTTGGCATTGGTAGTACCAGTACGGTCGTAGATGCTTCCTGGTACCATAGCCTCTCTGGCATCATACACAGTCGTGGACATGAAATGAGTGCCTGGATTCGCTGCATTCATTATCTGCTTGGGTTTAGAAAACTGAATCATGGACTCTTTTAGATTGTTCAGTGGTCCCTCAACCAAGACCTTTTGCTCCTTGTAAAAGTTTAAGAGGTGGTTCCATAGTTGTTGCTAAAACACAGATTAATGAAAATTACTGATAAAGCACTCTTTCACATTCTACGCCATTTTTTATCTTCATATTTCACATTGTACATTTACTAAGTCATACCTATTCTTACAATACACCTAGATTTGTGGTTCCATGGTGTATACCTGATTTACAATCTGAACATGAGTTCAAAATAGATTTATTTGAATTAATAGTCAAGTGTAAATCATGAATATGCCTTAAAACCACGGGCAAAGATGTTCTATTATTTTACTCATTTTTTTTAAAACTAGACCTTTAGTTAGAGGCACTTAATAAATAAATCTTTTATTTCTTCATTCAAATGCATTACAATACTTAACAAGATGTAACATATACAACCTGTAACACCATTCTTTTAAATAATACAGTGGAGCATAAAAAATCTGGATTATCGAAATAAACTAGTACAATGGCCAAAAGATGTCTTCAACATAAAAGAACTCTAAAATTATCTGTTTTTCACAATAGCGGTTGACGTGAAATAGGGTGGATGAATGAAACCAAAGGTGATTTTTAATATTAAACTGTTTTACTAACATTGCTGTTAACTATAATGAATAAAAATATAATTTAACACTAAAGTGTATATTATTGACATATATTTCACGTTGACTTACACTTTTAAATACTTAGGTAACCTATTCAGTACATTAAAATGCACAGCTCTAAAAATGTTACTGTAAATTACATAGTTAGAGGTTTTTGAAAATCCTTTATAGCTATGTTTTAATGGTTATAAATGTACACTTCTTCTCGAACAAAGCCATATTGGTCACAATTAACAAGGACAGTAATTCGTCTGCCTATTACAATATAGTTCATTCATTGCCATCATATTTCTTGCGTTCTTTCCATTTATGCAGTTTTAGGTTAGGTTACAACTGACTGGAACTCGGTCATCATGTATGATTTCTATTTCCCAGGTCTGTTGTTCACTTTGAATTGAACTAGTTCAAATCACAATGAACCAATTAGTTCACTTGACTCTGACGTATGTGAACTACACATCGCTAACACACAGTATGTTAACTGCACTCCTGGTACGTAACACTCCTGTTACAGCGCATGGTGGGCTGTTGAATCGTGTTTAACCCTTTGAACCCCAACCGCCGATTTATCGTCGGTGAATTATTTTGTCTAAAAACGCCAGGCCACTGATTTATTGTTGGTAAAAAACTGTTGAAAAACCCCCGCCGACAATATATCGCCGGTGGGATTTAAGCGGTCGTAAATAACTCCCAATTTGCTTATTTTCATAATAGCGGGTGATAGTATGTTGTATACATCATTAATAATCAATTTACAATCATCTTGTAGCATTCACTAAATACAAACTGTCAAAAAGCTATTGAATACAAACAACTGTCAATATTAGGATGATGGTGGCTGTGGCCGTAGTGCCAACAAAGCAAACAAACAATAATGCACTGTGCAGCAGTCGTCCATAAACTTCTCTCGATCGCCGTTTGGTTATTTTGTGGTGTATAAACATTGTTTTATCAGTGTATGTATTATGTGTAACATATTTAGTGATAGTTTTTAGGGTTGGATCGGTTCCTAAAGTCAGTTCTATCGATGGGAAAATGTTGGTTCTGCGGTTCCAGTTCCAGCAAAACCTAAAGGGGGAGGTAGCTTTCATATCAGGAATGTTTCATGTGTGATAAGTGTTCATAACAGAACTAGCAGACAATATCTGGCAATAAGATAAACAATATATACATCTTTGTCAGAAAATATCAGCCTGTAGATGGGCCACTTTCTTATCAGTACATGATTTGGCCACGAAATAAACAAATTATCTTAAAAAATATTCGCCACTTCCTTATCAGCACTCAAAAGAGACAGATAACATTAATTAATAGTAATTCACAAGCAAAACCATGGAATTAATGCCATTCAGTTTTTGCTCAATAGTCCAGTCCCTTTACGTCTGAGCTCCACTCTTGTTTATCAGACCCTTTATTACTTCCTCCCTGATAAAAACATTCCATTCTATTTACAACTCATTTTAAAGATAACTATGCTTCTATTTTTATAAAAGGTTTTTATGGTAAAAAAAAGTATTATTGGAATGGTATATTATTGATTATTCACAAATTTTACGATTTTCAAATATTCTGTAAAATGGAAAGTTTTTTGTTTACATAATTATTTTTTGTGTTAGGAAGCTGATTATTTTTTTATGTGTTGACAATAATGTGTGCTTTATATAATTCTTTGTTGTTTTTGTGCTAAAAAATCTTATACTACAAATTTATTATCATTTTTGCTTTTATATTTCAAGCATTGGGAACTACTTCTGGTTTGGAATATCCTTCAAACTGATATTCACATCAAACCTACCAATAAACAACAATACCTTCACTATACCAGCTGTCACCCCAACAACACTAAACGCTCCCTACCCTACAGCCTAGCCACCCGTGCCAAACGTATCATTTCCTCTCCCAGAAACCTAAATAAATACAATAACTAACTTGAAAGTGCATTCCAAAAGAGAGGTTACCCTACCAACCTTATTAAAAACCAAATCTGTTTAGCCTAGTCCCAAAACCAACCCCAAAACAGAAGTAGTTCCCAATGCGTAGCCCTATGGCCTACAGAATTATCATCATGGCCTACAGAAACGCAACCAAATCCTGAAAGATGGCTTCAACATCTAAAAGCTTCCCCCACACCAAAGATCTCCTTGAAAAACCTCCTACTGTGACTTTCAGACAAAACAAAACCTCTGCCAAGTCTTGGTTCATCCTAAGTTACCCGATCCCAACATCTTGACCTGCCCTAAAGACCAGCAACCACCCGGTTTTAATCCTTGTAACAAGAAAGCTTGCAAAACCTGCCCTATTCATCTCCCAGCGACATCTTTTACCAGCTCCACTACCTCCTTAACCCACAAGGTACCTGGAAAGACTCCTGTGATTCCACCAATTTAATTTATCAACTCCAGTGCCAGCACTGTCCTGCTCAATATATTGGCCTTACCAGTAAAACCCTTCGAAAATGCATGAATGGCCATAGACATGATTGCAAAGTCCAAAATCCTGAAAAACCTGTCTCTGCCCATTCTCTTCTCCATAACCAAAATTTTGAACAGTGTTACACCACTAAAGTATTCCTTTCCAAGCCAATATTTCCCAACTCTGAAGGATGGAATTAGCACACTAATGGATGACAAAATCCTGTGACACACCTAATCTGAACATAACATAGACAATTTCCCTTCAACCCTTCCCCATCTGCAAACTTCATATATGTACCAACTGAAAAAAACTGCATTAATACCTGAATACCTGAGTGTTGCTCTATGGATGTACAACCCCCACCACTGCCACCTACCCAGCAATAGTGGAAGCCATGACAGTCAGTCTCTCTCTTTCTCTCTACTCACCCGAAGAAAGTGCCAGTGGCAATGAAAATTCGTCTGATTATGTGTTTCTTTTGTGTATGTTATTTCTACTCTGCTGTTAGTGAACTTGTCTTCTAAGGTAACTTTGCTGATGTCCTATCTCTCCAATATACCAATAAACATACTTGTAATTACAGAAACTACTACAGTATTTGGATACATACATATACAAATAAATCACACACAAACACAATTTAAAAATTTAGATTTTTGAACATTACACTTGAATAACCAGTAAATCTTCAATATTCTCATACTCTAGTAACCATTTCCTAATATGTTTTAAAAATGTTTTGACATTGTCTATTGTTTTAAGTGTCTCCCTGTGAAAACACAGGGAGACACTTAATCCACGGTGTCCTATCCTAAATTGTTTGTTTTTTTAGTTCTATAAAAAAAGGTGGAGATAAGCTTTCATATTAGGAATGTTGCAGCAACAATAATTAACAATAGCATCTGGCCAGAAGATAAACAAGATATATTTATTTCAGAAAAAAACCTGCCCAGTGCCCACAATCAAATCAAAATCACTTTATTTCCACATAGTACAAAATAAAATAAACATATATAAAGAAAATAGAAAATATACTTCACAAACCAAGTATTCAAGAAAAATTACACTTATATTTCATAATTTACAACATCATAAAAAAAATAACTAAGATAACCATTAAAAAATATAATACAATGTAAAATAATTCAGTCTTATCAATGGCTATTTTAGAAACTGAATCTGAAAGTAGAGAAATAACTAAATTAATATTTTGCCTGATTATAAAAAATGACATTTATGAAGGGAAATGAGCCTACATGGGCGCTCAAATCACAATCCACTTTGTTATCAACATTATGAAAAGAAAAAGATAATGTCATACGATTAGGAATTCTCAAAGGCAGTAAATGCCATTCAGTTTTACTGAGTCCAAAGACAAAGTTGTCCTTCCCAGATGAGCTTCACCTATGTTTATTGCTGAGATGTGGGGATAGTGAGATTTTAAATCGTATCAAATTCGGTTCGGATAGCTTGAGGTGGGTTGGGATACAGTTCGGTTTATATGTGTAGTCATGGACCAATTCAGGGATTTAATTAGTATGAAGCATGATACATCCTAAAGGTATCAGTGCAAATTTTAAAACAAGTGCTTTGATGCTTCAAAAACCACATATTTAACAATGAAATAGATGTAAAATGATTACTAATCCAGTTTTTATAAATTCCTTATGTCGTTCCGAGTGGACAGGCAAAAGCGTGACGTGATCAAACTTACAAAACTGATTAGATCATAATAACAAATACATAGTTAAACTGAGGCATACAACTAGTACTGATATAAATCCATCAAGCAATGCATATAGGAACTGTAAATTATGTGCAGCATATCAGTGCATTCTCACATAGACAATGCATCTATTTAGTTAGTCAGCAATTATTTTTGGATTCATTTACATTAAAAAATTAAATAAGATTTGTTAAGTCTTTACTTGAAATAGTGATGCAAATTACTATATTTAGTTTTTGTTTACAGATATCGCTGATAAGACGTCTAAGAGCCCCTTGTTAAAAATACAGCAGCAATGAATTACTAAACAAAACAACATAACATGGTTTTTTTCTTTTTTTTTTTTGGGAAAGGTTTTGTATAAAGGACTGAATGTAGACACCAGGTGCTCTTTATCAGACAGGAAGTGATATGAAGGGTTGAGCTTAAAAGGGACTGCACTCTGGACTCATGAACAAAAACTGAATGGCATTAATTTATTGCCTTTATATTGTATAATGCTGATAAAGTTATAGTATAATGCTGATAACAAACATAGCCTGACTATGGGGAGATATTCGGGTACTAAGATATTCATGTTTTGGCCAGATACTGTTGTTTGATTGCTCTGTTTATTAGTGCTTTTCTCTCCAAAACTGACTGACTTTAGGAACTGACCATACTTATTTTCAATGTTCTGTGCTTGTATTACTCTCTTACATTACAGGTGATAGAACTGATAGCATGTCATGTCTCAGGTATCAATACAAACTCACCTTTGGTCAGGTGAAACATAACAACGATTGTTTTCGTAGGACTTGCTGTTATTGTGGAAGTGGGAGTAGTGGAGACTGAACATTTCTAGTTTCCTTGTCTCACCATCTTGCCCAGACTGTTGACTGCATTCCTGTCTAGCTGTACAATATAGATTGATGTGACTATTCTCAAGAATATATCTGTCTCTTGTGCCATTTTCGGAATGACTGTATTAATGCTTTTGTCACAACATAAAAACAAAGTTTTTGCCAAATTCCTTAGGAATATGCTGTCTGCGCAAATAAGTTGTATATGAGTGATAGCATAGGGTCGCACATCAGCAGATCTCTAGTTTATTATGATCCTTTCTTATCACTTTATTTGATATTATTTGTTTTCATTTTATAGCTGCAACATATTTAAGACTTTTTTGTACATTGAAAATATTATTATTCTAAAAGATGGGTAAAACTAAAACTAAAAAATGGATAAAACTATAATCCTACCTTAGAAAGGACTTTAGGGTTGCCCACCACGATAATACCATACTTGGCTCTAGTAAGGGCAACATTAAGTCGCCGAGGGTCATTGAGAAAACCGATACCCTGATGTTCATTGGAACGCACACAAGACATGATGATCAAATCCTTCTCCCGGCCTTGGAAGGCATCTACACTGGCCACTTCTATACCTTGATACAGCCTGGATGGCAGGGTACCTTGGTACTGCATGTATTGTACCTGGAAACATCAATGAATTTTGTTAAAAAATGAAAAGCCTAACTAATTAAATATTGATAATGATTAGATCAATTTAAAGTTTCTTTAAATGAGAAGAGAATACAGAATTCAATACAGAAAGAAGCAAATTGAAAGCAATCATCTCAATGTATCAAACAAATAAACAATAAATATGTATTAAAAACGTAAACAATAATATACACTCATCAATTTCATGAAGTTTGCAACAAGAACCCTCCTTATGTGGCCTCAGATTATCTGGTCCCACTTTTTATCTGGTTTTGGATTGTGCAAAAAAATTTTCCAGATGTGCACTGTCTACTGAGCTTACTCAATCTACAATGCTTTAGTAGCAATGATTTTGCTATCCTTTTATATTTATATGTGTGAAACTGCTTTTTGTAAATGCAACTCTTCCTTATTTCTTGACCAATTTAACGTTTGAGGTGTTACATTTTTCTCTGTTTGTAGTTGTGCAATAAGATCTTAATTCTTTAATATTTTCACCCTGAAGTGTATGGGATGCCCTTTAAAGAATGCTTTTCGGTCATAAGAATAACATGGATAGAGATTTAAAAGAATCAAAAGGTAACAGCTGTTCAAATGTCAAAAAGTTTTAACAGCTGTTGGTATACAAACAATTATGTTTGTAATATTGAGGAAGTGTAATAAATCTTTCATAACGCTAAATCAGAGAAGATTGTAAGTGTGGTTTAATTCACATTCGGTTGTAGGGTTCTGTTGAGCTTGAATGTTTCAATGGTATCTAATGAAGTTCTTTTTATTCTGCAGCTATTAAAAAAAAGAAAGAAATAAACACTATTGAAATAGGCTAAGTAATATCATTGGGTGTAATACATAATAGGCTAAGTAATACATACTAATGAGTACGGTAGGTATTAACGGAAGTAATGTGAGTGAGATGATACTGTAAATAAATTGAATATTGTGATTTTATGTTATACTGTTAACCTACTATTATTTATAGTCAAAAGTAACAGACTGCAGCAAGTGACAGGGTTGGCACGTGAAGCACGCAGGGTTGAACCATAGGATTGAATATTATAACTTGGCTATCGATAGAGACCCAATACTTCTATATTTACTCTTAGATGGTGTGCAATGTACCAATTCAGCATTTTTTTTAGATGTGTTTTTAAATATCTTTAGTTCTTCTCCCTCCAAACTCTTCCCCAGAAAAAGTACAGATAGACCGAACGTTGGGAGCTGCTTCAATTTTGTTTCTCTCTTCAGGTTCAGATGGGCAGGTACATGTTCCCCCTCCCTCCCCTTCTATCTCTTTCTCCACCAGTTAAGCCCAATGCCAGCAAAATATTTTCAGTATTTATTGAACAGCTTTAAATAGTTTCTATTAACTAATGTCATAATTAACAACTAACTATTATTCAAGTAATCCTATGATTTAACTTTTGTTACGTCTTTGCATGTTACTCTAATAAAATAAGAACAAGGAAGAGGCAGCAAAACTTTGATGTGGGGATGAGGATCAGTATATGAAAAATGAGAAAATAATTATACTATATGGATTATGGGACTTGACGATAATGGAGGCTGAAAAAATAAAAAAAATATTATGAAGGTATATTTGCAAGAGGGGAAAAGATGTTGGTAGAGATAATTATGGCAGCACGCAGATAGTGGCTGTTCAGAGCGAGTAAACTATGAATTGAGGACATGTTGAAAGAAAAAAGTGATAATGCCTATTTTAATGAAGTTACGTGGAAAATATTGTCAGAATCAAAGGCAAAATACTCTGTGTCAATGTGGGAGCTGAATGAAAAGATAATGAAAATAAAAAGACAAAGAGTGAATGTGTAGGAGCTATGATAAATTACAGTACACTTTTGGAGAGGGATGGTAGATCAATGATTTTATTCGGGGTGTGCGAGTACTCGAAACTTCGAGTATTTGATTGAGTATTTTACTACTCAAACTCGGCTCGAAGCTCCCGAAACTACTCGAAGTTCAATCGAGTAGTTGTATTTCACAAAATATCATATTTACATCTTAATTTAGTTTTAAGAGGAAACAGTTTTATAAGTTATCAATACAAAAATGTGCGCTTCCTTGTGTTTTATTTTGCCCTTAATCAAACGTTTTCAGTTTGGCACGCGTAATTATGAACTAAACAATGCGCCTAAGAATAGGTAGTACACGACGACAGTCAAATTAACTAGTCGACGTAGTGAATGAGTTCGTTCATTATGATTTGAACTAGTTCAGTTCAAAGTGATCAACAGAGCTGGGAAGGTAGCGATCAATGTAAATAGTTACCGTAGTAGCGATCACACATGTTGGTTGTCGAGTCTAGTAGTCACTTGTAACCTAACCTAAAATAGTGTGAATAGAACAGAAGTGGTGGTTAATGTCTTTAAGACCCAAGAAAGGGGACGAGAGATCCGGTTCACGACGCTCAAAAAGACCTGTTACCAATACAAATCTAATAGTCTGTGCACCGTGGAAATTATGCATATTTTCGTTCATATCAACAATACCGTTCAATCAAAAGGATCTGAGAACGGGTCACTTTACATCCCAAGAATCCAACGTCCATCTTTTCTAGGTGAAAGTTCATCTCAGTTGTAGTATACGTACGTGCAAGGAACCGTTCAGCTCCTTTTCGGAAATGATATTATCGTATATTTCTTGCGAGTCGATTGAGGTCTATTTTGTTTTTTTAATCTGAACAAGGAATCGTCCAATGATTTGATGTAAGAAAATACAGTATCTTATCATATAAAATATGGTAATGGCGTTCTAGCAGCGAGTGACACAACATTATTGATTTATTTTCTGTCAAATAAAAAAAAATATATATATATATATATATATACACGTGGCGAACATCTATTAATTATTATTCTGAATATGCCTTACATCGCCAAAACCGTGTTTAATATTTGCGCATACGATATTTTTTCCTGTCTAATTGTTGAACAATCTTCTGACTAGGTTAGACAATAACACAGTTGGAGTGTAAAAAGTAATAAAGTATGATAATTTTGATTTGTAAATTCACTGAACGGTTCCCTGTTCACATTGACGTCGATGTTAACTGTCAAACAATCACGAATCAACCCAAGTGAGGGAGAAACATGTTGGAAGACCTTTTCTAAACAAAATACGACGAATTTAGATTCGGAAAATAATTTTAATTGAACCGAAGCCTTATCAAATGTCTAGTTTTTTATTCATAAATTTATAGCTTAGCTGCGCAAAATCTTCACTCTATCACTAGTTGGTACTTAGCTGATATTTCAGACTGCATCTCGTCGCCAACATCGGCTAGACCAATTATATTAGCCGACTACGTCTATGGTTTTCATTCGATTACACCAGGTTTTAATGAATTTCTCGTTATGACATAATTATTTACCTGTAGCCTCATGTATCGAAGTAGTTTCAAGATGCATATATTTCATTACCGACCATAATTTAAAAACTAATTCATCCTAAGTGACTTTAAAATTTAATTTTAGTAAACCTGCTTAGTTATTATCAATTGATTGATCTACAGTCTTTGTCATCCAGATTTTGAAATTTGATAATATAATTCAGAGCTTATTTCCAGTTAGTTGTAACCTTGTTATTACTGAATTAAATACCCACAGAATACAGATCCACTCTTCTTGACATGTACACAATCAATTTTTTGTTGAGAGGAGGCAATTCTCAAAGTAAATGACTGCATTTGGCGATGATGCCTGAATTTTAGCATCAGTTTGGTTGGATGCAACTTTTGCCAACAAGCTCCACTACATTTTCGCGGTACACTTTGAACTGCACCACCAGATAAACATATCGGCCAGCTGTGAAACTCTGGCTTGCATAGAAAATCTGATCTGTGATATGAGTGAACAGATTAAATCTTTATAATCCACGATGTTTCAATTAATAATATACTTTCTTAATTTCTTATATTAGTTCTAAAAAACTGAAAAAGTTTAAACAAATAAATGCCGCATAAAAATGTAGGAAGGCAGAAAGTAACAAGTTTTATTTATCAAATGTTACAGTTACAAACAACAAATCAAAATTATTGTGTTCAGTTTAGATGTATATATTTACGAATCTGGCAAAACTTAACATAGGCTAAGGATGGTGTCTGCCTCTTACAGTTGTCTTGGGTGAACAGGAAATCCTTCTGTAAATACTTGATCGAAAATACTCGATAATAGAAAAAAATGCCAACTATTCGACTCGACTTCAAAAATCACTACTCGCACACCCCTAGATTTTATATACAGCAGAAACCCTATTTTCTGTCAGGAGTTGGGATAGTGGCCGTGACGGATTTGGAGAATAGATGGATTATAGAGAATTCGCCTACTCACACTTATTTCGCTGGAAATTTATTATTAGTGCTTACGCACATTAGGTTTAAATGCTGTATAACATTGATTAACAAAATGAGAATGAAAAGGTTAGAAAAAGACATGTTACAGAATGCATATACTGCAGGTTACCGCTTTTATTACAGTAGGCTTAGTTTTAATGTAAAACATAAGCTTGTACATTATGTAATGAGCAAAAAAAAAAAAAAAATAATTATCAACATTCTTAAAACTAAACTGTAGTACAGTGTAACATATTAAAGCCCAGTTTCCACAGCCAGTGTTTTTGCAGACTCAGGCGGACCAATGTCGGTACACAAGTATCGCCTGTGTATCATCAGACAGGACCATTCCAACGGCCCATTTCCTGTTTAGGCGTCGCAGCTTAAAACTTCATCTCCGACCAAAGACCTTTGTAGTGCTGCCATCTTTCCACATGTTGTATGAGACCTGTTCAGGCAGCCTCAGATTACTGTCTGTACGTCAGGCGTACACAAGCGAGCTTTTCCAACGATCTGTTATCTTGTAGACGGCAGACGAAGCCTTACGGATGGCAGGCCTTTGGAACTAAGCTTATGTAGGCTAGACAGCTGGAGGGGAAATTGTCGTTTTCCAGATGGATGAGTCATACGGCAACTGTCATATTGTTGCGCAACTAACCGAGATACTGTCGGTTAACAGAACCTGGCAGTAAATATGGTGACGGACAATAGGGTTTTCACTGTATATATTGTGTCACTGCAGGATGAGCAAGTGTTTAATAAAAAAGGAATAATCAATTATGGTCAAGCTGGATATGGAGGAGGCTTATAATAGAGTTAATTGTTAGGGTTATGGGGGCCTTGAGAGGAAGGGAAATAATAGAAGAGAATGAGGAAGTATGAATAGTGTGAAAGTTAAGGAGGAGAGATTCCTCTGCCTTTTTATTGTGGTTTTGGATAATATATTGAGAATATCACAAATATCTCTTATCTCAGAGGAGAAAAGGCGAAGAAAAGATGAACCATAGCTTTTATAAATGAACTGATATTATATGGAAATGAGGACAGGAATACATTATCAGCAGAGGTAGAACGGTATTATATCAAGTTTAACAGTATAAGGATTTGTGATGGCTTGACTGGAAAAAGAAGAGGATAAATGTGTGTGAACAGGTGATGAAGAGTTAACAGCTTTAAATATAAAAGAAAACATGATACAGGAAGATGGTAGGAACAAGAAGATGGTAGGTGGTGAACAAAAGAGGGAGAAAAGCAAGGCCTTCATGACACTTACATAATTTGTAAGGAGTAAACAAAGTAATTATTGATAAATATGGACAAACTCTAAAATATAATTACATATTTAATGTGGATGATGCCATGGGACAGTACAAAATTAGTTTATAGGTACTTCTATAAAGTACTTTCACACTAAGTACTTATACTAACTTTGGCCAGGACCTGGACAGTGGGAAGAAAGACCAAGATGATTGAGAAGTAGGTGGGTTAAGAAATTGGATAACATACTAAATGAGGAGAAAAATGTGAATGGAGGAATCACTGAACAACAGGTTTGAGATGAGTAAAGTGAGATGATTTATTCGTGAAAAGGATGGATTAAGGCAAACTGCCAATGAGAATACAAGAGAAAAAATGTGAACACAGTCGGGGATCTTAATCCATCCTTTCACTCTATGGAGGATCACTGGTAATTTCAGTGCCAATGTACGTGTATGGGTGGGCGGGTGGGTCAGTGCCAATGTACGTGTATGGGCGGGCGGGTGGTCAGTGCCAATGGACGTGTATGGGCGGGCGGGTGGGTCAGTGCCAATTTATGTGTAAAAAACATATGTAGGCCCGAACCATTGTTGTGATCGACCTTGTCACTTTCCTTGACAGTTACGTCTGTCAGGTATAACACATGTCCACACTTCCGACTTATGTTCTACATTACAAAACCTGTGTAGCTCCTAGCTATTGTGGTGATTGATCTTGTCACTTTCCTCGACAGTTACAACGTCTGCCAGGTATAACACATGCCCACACTTCCGACATTACTATCACAGTAGGCTTCACTTCAATGCACTACCTGGCACAGTAATTAGCACGTGTTATTACATATTTAAAAATTATGTAATCTAACCCCACAGCCCTCTTAACGTGAAAGAACAGATTTTAGTGTGACATCTGGGAAAGTGATAAAGGAAACACCACAGTGCCTTGTACCTATATATGGAAAGGATAGAGAGGCCTTGAGTTACAAGAATTGATAAGATTAAGGACTGTATGAAAAGAAAAAGAGTGGTTGGAAGAGACAGAGATAGGAGGGGAGGAGATGTAGAGGTCTTTCTGCTAGTTATTTGTAGTAAATCTGAAAGTTGCTTAAATATGTGGGTATAAAGACACAGTCAATGCAAATATAAATTCTTTTCTCCTGAGACAAATATCAGACTCTTCCTCACAAATAGACAGTGGACGGTTGAGATTTTACTGTAATATTTAAAGTTGATGTAATTTGCACAGAAGCACATACATGGGGTTAGAAATCTTACCAGATATGCTCTCTGTCCTTCATAGGGTGTAATGACACCAATTTGTTCAGGCTTAACTCCACAGCGGAGGAAACGAGTAGTCATTTTCTCTACATTGGAAGCTTCAGTCCTGTTGAGATAAGACGTACCAGATCCTGCTATTTCTTCTTGACCTTGTGTTACATAGAACAGCATCGGCTTGTCAGTTACTGGCCATGGAAAATCCATCTTGGCTAACTTTCGCTCATCTGTTTGGGACAAAATATTATTTTACTTAAAAAAAATAATAATAAAAATATACTTTGTGTGAGACACATTGGAACAGATGTTCTGGATGGTTCTAGATTACAAGCTATTGACATGCTAAATATAAAATTTCAACAGATTATTTTGCTGGAACTTTAATTGTTGATTGTGTTTTTTTGTGTTATACATATTATTTATAAGTGTTGTTTTACATTGAAATAATGAACAGATTCTAAAAGGTCCATGGAGTGAATGTGAAAAAATATAGATTAAAGAAATTATTTCAGACTATGCAGGCCTATTGTAATTTAAATGATAGGTTGCCAGATGGGCTGTGAATGTGCTTTGAAATCGGCCATTCCATAGTAACGGAAGTTACAAGTAGACAGCTTTAAAATGTAAAAGAATGTATCTATGCTATAATATTTATATTAAAATTTGTTCCCTTTTAAAGAATTGATTGTACATATTACTTTAAACTTATTTTCAGATCACTTACTATTTTAGTTGCTGAGATATGGCTCATCAAATGTAGTAACGGAGGTTACTCAGACATATCATTCATTCACATCTTAGTCACTTCATTAATTTAAATCTGTGAATTCTGATTTGAGATAATAATTATGACTCCTAAGCTGTCAGCTCTAATATTTACCCTATATAAATATTTTATTTTTGACTTGGATAAAGTAACGTAGGTTACACCTAAAGAAACAGAGGTTACTTGTCCACTTCGGAGATTACTTATACCCAATTTATGGAACTTTAGGAGAAAATAAATACACTGTTTAAAAGAATCAACTAAAAACTATGTATTGACAGAAAAACAATTTCTTAATACTAAGTTTTATATTAAACTGTTGTAATTTAACAGCCTAGCATAAAAATCTATTATTTAGGATATAGTGGATGAACATTTTGACATATTAAGATTATAGTTTGTATTTAAGATAATGTATTTAATGAACAATACTAAAATAAAATATGGTATTAGTTAAAAAAATATTTACAATACATGGCTAGAGAGAATTGTATAACTTATCAGATTGTGTCTGTACAAATATTGGATACTTTAGTAATTATTTTTTCAAATTTGTAGAAGATTCTGTTTCCTGTAATTGACACTTTTGGAGGTTTTAGAATTTGTTTAATCTATGAAAACTTAATATATTTAATGTCTTTGTCATTCATTATGAATACTTTATTGTCTGAACCGTACGTTGTCATAAACATCACCAACATTTCTCCTTCTTCGCACACATTACTTTGACAAACACCCACATAATTATAAACCTTGTTGGTAACTTAATTTTTAATTTGAGCTACCACGAAAGTATCAGGGTGAATAATAAGAGATGACCATTCCAAATCAGTCAACTTGTTCGATAGGAGCTCTCTGTCACTTCATTCTGGCTGAGTGTAAATTTTTTCCTCAATCAATGTTTTTGTACTTTCAGTCTGGTCTTGTCACGATTATTTTGCTTGTCAATCAATGTCAGTTAAATGTTGCTTTTGATTATGACAGGCCACTTTTTTCTTTCTCTAATATTTCTTCCAAATTTTCGTTCCATTTTGGGTCATCTTCTTCCTTCCTCATCCTTGCCATTAGTTCCTATTTAGGAATTGGAGCCATTAATAACTAATTTATTAAATGTTATTAGGCTTCTTTAGGTCTGGGCTTAATATAATTGTTAGTGTTCTTTAAAATTCTGTCAGTTGTTACTACTCAGATACTAACATTCCTGAGCTTTAAAAAATGTTTCATACATTCAATTTACAACCATAAAAACAACCAAAAACTTGTAACAAATAAAGTACTGCCATGTCAAATAATTGTTAGGCTTAATATAATAAGCCTAATATAAGTAATATAAGTGATTTTATATAATAAAGCATGTTTATTAGCATCACAATAATAAATATATTTAGCCTGCACAAACACTAAAAAAAATCTATTTAAATGGATATAAAATGAGTTTAAAATTACTTTTAATTAGAAGAATGTATAATTTTATAGTTCATTATTTCTGCATTTATAATAATATATCATCTTATTGTGATCAATGGCTTACATATGTACTTGCAATCACACTAGTCATATTATTGTGTAACCTCTGTTACCATATTAATTTCACAATAGTTAAAAAAAGTTGTAAATAGTAACATAGCCTCAAAGACATTTCCTATTAGGACTGTAAATATTGTGAACTTATAAATTTTTTTATAAACAGCCACACAAATTTTCCTTCTTTTTGGTAACGAAGAGAAGGAAAAGTCTTCTTTTTACACTGGTCATCCATCAATACAAACTAAAAAATAATAAAAGGAAACTCACCTTTTTTCTCACAATAAAATTGAGAATCAAACTGCGGAATCAACTACTTTAAACAGTGATCAGCTGATTGCACGTGGTGAAAAATAAAATATTTAAAAACACCCTTTTTTGGTGACTTGAGACTTGGAATTTGGTTTGATTTCAACACTAATTTCCACTAAGATTAAAACAAAATATAATTTAAAAACACCAGCTTCTCAAAATATGGTATATTGACAATGTATTGGGCCATATACTTTTGAAAAAAAAAACCTTTTTTAAATTTCATGTTAGTTTATGTTTTATTGAAATTACCAAAATATAAAACATAAATAAACATTTTTGCATGTAAGTAAAAGCATTTAGAATACAAATGACATACTTATTCTACAACCAAAATCTTCTGCTTTTTTTACCTACAAGATTCATTGAAGCATTTTCACAATATCAAACAGTTACGCATGATAAAGGTGAAGATAGCATCAGTGTCTGTTGTAATCAAGTATTTTGTTTTAATTGATAAAAACTACCATCCAAACAACATGAAATACTTTTTGAATTTTGTGGGACTAGTTTCAGTCAAAAGCATATCCTGGCTAGCACTACTACCTAAACAAAATTGAAGGCATATTAGGAATGATGCAAGAACAAAGATTATGGTTGTATTCAATCTGACAAACATCTTAAGAACTAGACCTGTGGGTTGATGTTATAGTTAGTGATAGGTCGATTCCAGTACAGTTCTTTACTGAACTTTACAGTTCCTGGTTCTCAGTACTTTTCAGTATGTCTCAGAAATAACCTATATGCCAGTGAATCAACAAGTATTGCAGATTTAGTCAGTAAAAACAGTGGATAGTATTCTGGGGATTTTCTAAACGTGCTCAATGTATCACATTACTCAAAAATAAAAAAAATTGGTAAATTTTATTTATCTTTACAAGAATTAAACAAAATTGATAACTGGAATGTAATGATTAAATTAGTATACAAAACTAAAGAATTTAATTGAAATTTACCATGAGTAAATTAAACAATTTTAAGTCTAGAGAACACTAAAAATAACCTGCCATTTTAGGTCTGGTTTAGTAATAAAACTTATTAAAACACAAATCACAACATGGCTGATTGAAATGATCACAGTTTAACATATTTTTACATGGACAATTTTTGAAAGATCTGTTATAGCCATGCAAAGAGACATATCTTAAGTTACGCCTATATGCTTGAATAAAACTATCCTATAACTGAGATACGCCAAAACTATTAACTTCAATAACTCCTTAACAAATACGAATTGAGATACGCCGTTTTGACTGGACATAGAGACACCCCATACAAACTTGTAGATGACATGTCTTTACCACTGGAAGGGGATGAATTATACAAAGCAGAAAAATTAATTCTATATATAAAAAAATAAATAAAAAACATAAGTAGTCTATAAGAATCAGACTAATAGGTTGTTTGTGAAGCGAAAATACCAATATTACTTATTTTGGTAATTATTAAAATTAATATCATTAATTTTTCTATCTATAGAAAATTAATGATATTAAGACGTAGATAATATTTTTTAAATAAAATTAATTAACAATTATTAAAAAAACAATAAATCTCAAACATCTGCTTTTCTTTAAACTTACATCAGTGTTTAGCTTATTTTATTGTGAGTAAGGAAATATATACATAATGCATCTAAAACTGCTCTAACTGGGTAACAAAAATATATACATAATGCATCTAAAACTACTCTAACTAGTTAACAAAAATATATACATAATGCATCTAAAACTACTCTAACTGGGTAACAAAAATATATACATAATGCATCTAAAACTACTCTAACTAGGTAACAAAAATCAAATATGAAAATCTGTTTTTCCTTGCAATTAATTGGATCTTGAAGTAGCCTCAGGGGCCGCAGAAATAGATCCAATAGGTTAAACATAAAATAATATGTAAAAAAATAATTTAATAAACTATAAAATTGCTCACGACTCATTTTGTTTTGTGCTGAAAGAATAAAGAGGGTGTACCTTAAGTCTAGGAAAGGCATTATATTTGTCGAAACATTGCAGATAAAGCAATAACACTTTACACTAGGGGTGTGCGAGTAGTGATGTTTGAGTTTGAGTCGAGTAGTTGACATTTTTTCGAGTATCGAGTATTTTCGAGCGAGCATTTACAGAAGGATTTCCTGTTCACCCAAGACAACTGTAAAAGGAAGACACCATCCTAAGCCTGTTAAGTTTTGCCAGATTCGTAAATATATACATCTAGACTGAACACTATAATTTTGATTTGTTGTTTGTAAATGTAACATTTGTTGAATTAAACTTTTTACTTCCTGCCTTCCTACATTTTTATGTGTCATTATTTGTTTAACCTTTTTGCATAACTAATATTATGTAAGAAACTAAGAAAGTATATTATTAATTGAAACAATGTAGATTTTAAAGATTTAATCTGTTCACTCATACTGTTTCACAGCCTGCCGATATGTTTATCTGGTGGTACAGTTCAAAGTGTACGCGAAAACGTAGCGAAGCTTGTTGGCAAAAGTTGCATCCAACATACTGTTGCTGAAATTCAGGCATCATCGCCAAATGCAGTCATTTGCTTTCATAATTGCCTCCTATCATCAAAAAATTGATTGTGTACACGCCAAGAAGAGTGGATCTGTATTCTGTGGGTATTTAATTCAGTAATAACAAGGTTACAACTAACCAGAAATAAGCTGTGAATTATATAATCAAAGTTGAAAATCTGGATGACAAAGACTGTAGTTCAATCGATTGATAACTAAGCAAGTTTACTAAAAATAAATTTTAAAGTCGCTTAGGATGAATTAGTTTATAAATTATTATCGGTAATGAAATATTGCAACTTGAAACTACTTCGATACATGAGGCTACACTAAACAACAGATAAATTATTATGTCATAATGAGAAATTCATTAAAACCTGGTGTAATCGAATGAAAATCATAGACGTAGTCGGCTAATATAATAGGTCTAGCCGATGTTGCGACGAGATGCAGTCTGAAATATCAGCTTAGTGCCAACTAGTGATACAGTGCAGATTTTGGGCAGCTAAATTATAAACTTATGAATAAAAAACGAGACGTTTGATAAGGCTTGGGTTCAATAAAAACTATTTTTCAAATCTCTAAATACGTCTTATTTTGTTTAGAAAAGGCCTTCCAACATGTTTCTCCCTCACTTGGGTTGATTGTGATTGTTTTACAGTTTACATCGACATCAATGTGAACAGCGAACCATTCAGTGAGTTTACAAAACAGAATTATCGTACTTTACCACCTTTAACACTCCAATTGTGTTATTGTCTAACCTAGTCAGAAGATCGTTCAACAATATGACAGGAAAATATATCGTATGCGCAAATACTACACACAGTTTTGGCAATCTAAGGTGTTTTCGGAATAATAATTAATAGACGTTCGCAACGTATATATCTATTTTTTATTTGACAGAAAATAAATCAATCAAGTTGTGTCACACGCTGCTACAACGCCATTACCATATTTTATATGGTATTTTTTACGTCAAATCATTGGACGATTCCCTGCTCAGATTAAAAAACAAAATAGATCTCAATCGGTTCGTGAGAAATTTACGATAATTTCAGTTCCGAAAATAAGCTGAACGGTTCCTAGCACGTACTTATACTACAACGGAGATGAACTTTTGCCTAGAAAAGATGGGAAGTTCGATTCTTGGGATGTAAAGCGACCCGTTCTCGGAACTCTTTTAAATAATATATGAACGAAAATATGCATAATTTCCACGGCGTACGGACCATTAGATTTGTATAGGTAACAGGTCTTTTTGAGCATCTTGAACCGGATCTCTCGTCCCCTTTCTTGGGTCATAAAGACATTAACCACCACTTCTGTTTTATTCACGCTATTTTAGGTTAGGTTACAAGTGACTAGTAGACTTGACAACCAACATGTGTGATCGCTACTACAGTAACTATTTACAGTGATCGCTACCTTCCCAGCTCTGTTGTTCATTATGAATTAACTAGTTCAAATCATAATGAACGAACTCGTTCACTACGTCGACTAGTTCATTTGACTGTCGTCGTGTACTACCTATTCTTAGGCGTAGTTCATAATTATGCGTACCAAACTGTTAACGTATGATTAAGGGTAAAATAAAACACAAGAAAGCGCACATTTTTTATTCATAGCTTATAAAACTGTTTACTCTTAAAAATAAATTAAGATGTAAATCTGATATTTTGTGAAATACAACTACTAGATTGAACTTCGAGAAGTTTCGGAAGCTTCGAGTCGAGTTTGAGTAGTAAAATACTCTATCAAATACTTGAAGTTTCGAGTACTCGCACACCCCTACTTTACACATATATTCTATATCTAAAAATCTACTTTTTGAAGCAAATATAAGATCTTCACACTGGTGAGGGCCCACAAGGAGTCAGAAGAAAATCTTATATTAGAGTATAGGTTGAGATGAACATCAAATTAATGGTCTCTATTAGTAGAACACAATTCTGCAAACCCGACCTCAAAGGATCACCCTAGCCAAAATGGCGGTGGTTTAAAATTACAAACTTGAGCTTGATAAGCAATTGATTAGTTTGTTGAACCATTGTAGATTTAAAGCAATAACTCATAACAAATTTATACTCCACTAAAAATATATTTTTAAAGCAAATCTCAATAGTTTATCACATTCCCGGTCCACGAGGAGTTAGAAAAATATCTTAAGAGAGAATAGTTCAAGTTGTAGAACATATTAAAGATCTTTACAAGAAGAACACAATGCTACGAATCTGGCTGTAAAAGGCCCATCCTAGATAAAATGGCAATAGTATTACAAAATTAAGGTAATTAAAAATTGCCTCGGAATTTCTTTCTTTCTATGGGTTACTTTGGCAATAAAATAAGAATCCATCCTGGATATAAGTTTTCCAATTTAGGGAATGACCTTTACACCCATTGGAAACATTTCATAAGAACTATAAAACTGTACACTGTTAGGCATGGGTGTTGCCATGGGAATGTCTTTTTTGAACCACAACCCAAGAAATTCTACATGGGCATAGTTGAAAAATTACATGGAATGAGCAGGGAATTAGTTTTAGATACATTTCTCTTCATTTATAATTAATTATATTGACAATATTTTCTTAGTTGATAGTTTTTAAAATGTTTAATCATAAACTATTGGAAGATTAAACATTTACCAGCACAAACTCCATTCTGCAAAGAACCCTCATAGAAGAAGTTGGATGGGAAGCGAGAAAGCTCCGGGTGCATGCGATATTGAACTTCGAGACGAAAGGGACGGATTCCAAGTACAACAAGGCGCTCAAACAGTGACTGGGAGAGTCCAGCTCTTGCTGCTTTTTTGCACATCACTACGGGTCCCAACTGGCAATGGTCACCCACCAGAATTAGCTAGACAAAACAACACATGAATAAAATGAGTAATTAATGGAAATTAAAGAAAATATCATTGTTTTAAATCAGAAAAACAATGTAACATAATTTAAACTGCAACAGCCCTTATCTATCCAGTAAAATCTAAGACGAGATTAATTATTTTCATACCAACTTAAATAGTGGAAATATTAACTTTTTTACCAGTTTTTATACTAACCACAATAATTTTCAGAGAAACAAGTTTCAATACCAATTTATTTATTTTAGTAAAATTTGCAAATATTTTATAAACATAATACAATCATAAATTAGACAAGATACATTTTTTAAGTTACATTTTCATTAATAACATTTATAAGTAGGGTAAAAGCGGGAAAAATTAGATTCCTAAGAGCCATTAATAGAAAATTTAGGGACACTTGTAGATATAGTGAATAAGGTGGTATGTAAAAAGGGAAAGTTTAAGGATAAGTGTGGAAAATCAAGACTTAGATGGTGTGGACATGTGAAGAAGTGAGGAGAAGATACTAAAGAAAATGGAAGTATTGGTAGTTTAGAGGCTATGAGGAAGACCTATGAGTGATGAAGGACCATGGAAAGTGAGGTGGATAACTGAACTAATCTAGTAATTAAGAGAAGAGAGGAATGAAGTGGGAGAAGATGATAAGAGGGAAGATTCGGAGAGACAGACAAGAATGAAAAGACTTAGTGGAGACATAGACACAAGAGCGAAAACTAGAGGGACAGGATATGTGAATATATATAATTTGCTGCTTTCTCAACACCGATTCAATGATTCAAGACAGTTAAATTCTGTATGAAAAACTAAATGAAAATTATATATTGGAGAAAAATATTTGGTAATCAAAACCAAGCAAAATTCAATAATATAAGTTATTTGTAATACCCAGAGCACATGTATAACTTATAAGGAAATCGTAATACCTGTTTGGCACCCAATATGACAGGAACCATACACTCAGGCTCTGTGGCCTGCATGCTCTCATCTATTAGAATAGAGTGGAATTTAAGTCTAGAGAGCCGTGGATCCCCGGCACCCACACATGTACAACAGATGACATCAGCTGCGTCCAACAACTCTTTTTCTGCTGCTTTCTTGAGCATGCGATAGCGTTTCTCATCCACACTTGACAGTTCACCGGTCTCCTCTTTCAGCTGCTGTAATTTCTGAAGCTCTGTATTGCTACATCAACAAACAACCATATTAATGGTATAATAAACTTTAAATACTGACTGAAGAGCTATATAATTTCACTGCTATTTGAAATGAGTAATTAGCTTCAGTATATATTGAGAGCAAGAGTATTTATTACATCTAAACTTACATTAAAGCAATTCTTAGAGGTAAAAATCCTTTTAAAAATATGCAATTAGCTAACATTGGAAATATTTAAACATTTTTTCAATAACAATCTATTTAAACAAAACTGCAATGTTATTGAAATCAATAACATTGCATATGGAAATATTATAATTTTGCATTTCAATTCAAGTCATCAGCATGAAAGGCACAGCAAGTTTGCAACAAGAATCTACTTACTGTGCACACACAAGTATTAACTCATTGGTTACTGAATTAATTTCAACTTCAAATTGTGAGGGCAAGTAAGTTTATTTCAAGCTAAAAAATTAGCAGAATTGGCACAATGACTGGTACTGTTAACTCACAGTATCATTACATTAGTCCAAACGCTATTTTTTCATGTCTCATGAAAAAAAGCATCTTCATGGATTCTGAATTATTTATTTATTTACATTACATACACCAATTACATGATATAAATATCAATGTAATAGGTAAACTGTCAACAAATCAGAGCCTAAACTAACACTAAGTTACATTAATTTCAATACAAAACCAAAAAATACAGATAATTAAAATTGAAGTCATTTTCCAGCATCTAGGTAATTTTGTACGCCATGAAAGCCGTGCTCATTCAAATAATTAAAAGTTAAGGTTGTAAATTTTCCTATTGGTAGTTTGTTATATAATCAAATAGAAGAGTAAAATGGCATTTTTTTCAAAAAATTGTTCTGATGAATAGGATATATAAGAGAGAAAATATGATAAATTAATTTTTTTTAAGTTAGGGACTGAAAGATAAATAGACATGGAATAGGAAGAATATTTAACATTTTAAAAATAGGCCTACAAGAATCTCTGTTTTATACCTTCATAATTAATCTTATAATTTGTTTTTGATTTTTGAATACTGTGTAGCACTTAATTGAGAATTTCCCCAGAAAAGAATCCCATAATTCAAATGGGATTGAACAAAGGCAAAGTATACCTGCAGCAGCGTTTTAAATCAACAGCATTTGACAAAGTAAAAAATACATAGTTCCTTAATTAATACAGACATCAAATTATTAATAAGATCCACCCAGGTGAAACTACCATCCAGCTTTAACCCCAAGAACCCACAGGACTCAACACACTTCATAAAGTCTGGCAAGTAAGAGCTATCTGAGAAAGGAGAATTTCTCTAATTACATGAAAGTTAATAATTTTGGTTTTTTTATTAAGTGTCATCAAACCATTCTATCATTTTAAGCACATTTTCATCCAGGTGAGATAGTAAAATGTCTTTTTCCTTACTTGTAATAACCAGTGAGGTGTCTTCAGCATAAAAGACAAGTTTTAAATTTGTAACAGCTAAGTGAAGGTCATTAACAAGAAAAAACAGATGTCCCAGTACCAACCCTTGAGGTATTCCTGACTGAACGCTGCAATAATTACTGATGACATATTTATGAAACTTTACTCTTTGTTTTCTGTTATTTAGGTTAGATGATAATAAATTGAAAGCTGTTCCCTGAAACCCATGACAATTTCTTTAATAATATTGAATGATTGACACTGTCAAACGCTTTTGACAGGTCACCAAAGGATATGTTTGCATAGTGAGATTTGTCTACGGCAACTGATACACTTTCTATAAAGTAAAAAAATTGCACCTCCAGTACTTTTCCGCTTCTAAACCCATATTAAGAGTAAAACACATCATTAGTCTCAAGGTAACTTGAAATTTGGTTGTAAATAACTTTCTTGAATAATTTTGAAAAGGTTGGAAAAGAGCTATTGGTCTACAATTTTTTGGTGATATTTTATTACATGTTTTATATAATAGTTTGATTTCAGTGTACTTTAAAAGTTTAGTAAAAATTTCCTGATGTAAGACTAAGTTAAAAATAAATGTTAAAGGAAGTGCCATATACAGTTGACTCGCGGTAGTCCGACACTTATCAGTCCGACACGCTCGGTAGTCCGACGCGGTCGAGCGTGGGTGACCCAAGAAATCTTCCTAGACTGGTATAATAATCATTTTGTCAAAGAAGTAAAACAGCATTTAAAGGGTAATAATCTGCCATTAAAGGCTCTTTTATTATTAGATAATGCTCCTGGGCATCCAAAATCAGAAGAATTAAAAGCAAAAACAGCCGATGGATACATCGAGGTCATGTATTTACCAAAAAATACAACTGCTCTGATTCAGCCAATTGATCAGAATGTTATCAAAACTCTAAAGGCGCATTACGAAAAACACCTACTTATGGATATTGTTTGCCAAACAGATGCAGACATTACAACACTGTTGAAAAAGTTTGACATTAAGGACGCTATTCTTAATGCAGCTTTTGCGTGGCAACAAGACCAGCCATCAACACTTATAAAATCCTGGAAAAATGTTTGGCCACATAACCCCCTCCTCCAAAATAAAGATGATGAAAACCAACGGGAAGATGACGACAACACCCAAGATAACAATCGTGTAGTGGAAGAAACCATTTTATCGGAAGAACTAATAAGATGGGTGTTAGACGATAACCTGGGTGCAGAACAAACAGATGAAGAGATTCTGCAAGAAATCATAACACAAAACGACACAATTGAAGAGGCCGTGGAGACGGAGAAAAATCCGTGATCAGCTGTGATGAAGCTTTGTCTGCTGCCAACACTTTGATTCGCTGGTGTGAGGAACGTGACCTAGACGTCAACAACGTTTTAGTTTTGAAATACATTCAAGAAAAAGCGATTAACGAAGGTTTGCGTACAAAGAAGCAGAAGAAAATGACAGATTTTTTTCATGTTTAGTTTATTTACTGTTTTGCAATCTGTTCATATGTGTGTAAGTACAGTACAAACTTTGCTATAATACATACAATCCTGTACTTTTAATGTAGTAAATACAGTTTGTCAATTTCTTAAAATTATCGGCATTAATTACTGTACTTTATTTTTAACCTAGACCTTTGGTCAATACAGTACGTATTTATTTTATGCACATAAATATTCACAAACAGTATGAAATAGGTTTGTTAATACAGTACTGTACATACCTATTGCTTAAAACTATCGTATTTGTTATTGTTTTAAGTTTAAACATCGAATTCAGTCATGATGGGAGGTACATTTGGTAATCCGACGTTTTTGGTAATCCGACACCCTACTGGTCCCGTGACTGTCGGATTATCAAGAGTCAACTGTATACTGAGCATTTTTAAAGCAGGAACACAGGAAATTCTTCCCAGCAACATGATTTCTTAGATTTTAGGGAACTAATTATTTCTTTTATTTTTCTGACGGTTACAGGCTGAAAATCGGAGAAAGAAATTAGCTTGGTGATTTTCTGCAAAACACACATTTCGATAAGATTTAACTGATCACATGTTTTGGCGAAAAAATCATTAAAGAAGGAAGCTAAGCCCTGTGAGGTCGAATAGTTGACGGAATCATGCACTATCAACTCAATATCATTTGATGACTTAAATCTATCTAGACTCTCTTTTAACCACATCCCAAGATGCTTTCACTCTATTGCTGGACCCTTTAATGAAATCACTATTATATCTTATTTTTGCAGCAATAATACACTTCTTTAAAGCCCTCTTATAATGTAATACATAATTAAGAAACAGGATATCCTTATAATGCTTGGCAAGCTCATTCAAATTTGATTCATTCAAAATCAATTTGATTGATATTAGTTGCTGAATGATTTTTTAGGCTTGTCCAATATTTATCTATTTTTTATTGAATTGACAAATTTGTCAATTTTAATTTTTGAGAGAGTGGGTTTTATTATTGGTAAGTGAGTTATTTACTGATTGTTTATTTTGTTTTTTAGTTCTCATAACTGTGCATCATGATCTGATAATTCTGTTTTAAGTACACTGCTAGAAATAGTTTCTAAATTTGTAAAAAAATTGTCTATACAGGATTTAGATGTAGCGGTTGTTCTTGTGGCTTTATTAATATTGATAATTAGGTTATAGGACTCTAGTACGTTACAAAATTCAATTTTTTCCCAGTCATTATAAGATCTCCTGCCAAGACAATCTTTGATCCCCTCTTCCTCAAATATATAAATTTTAACAAAATTAAACGTTTAAGCAACTGAACAAATAAATCATTGTCATTTCGAGGTGGGCAATAAATACACACAAGAATAAAATTAGCAGGATATTTCACAAATATGCTAAAGCACTCAAAAATACATTCCTTTGAAAAATCATTTATCTAACTAAACTCTTCTGCAGACACCCCCTGGTCAACCAGAATGTATGCTCCCCCTCGAACATGCTTAGACCTATAGAACATTGAAATTGACTTGTAACTATTTATTTTATTTAAAATGAAATTATTTTCTTTAGTTAGCCAATGATCGGTTGAGCAAATAATATTAGGTCTTTTATTCATATCAGAAAAAAACATATTTAGTTCATCAAGTTTTAAATGTTGACTCAAACCTTGGATATTACAATGAAAAATATTCAAATCAAAGTGAGACTTCGAGGAGAAGCAACCCACTCTAGAAGTACAGAGACTGTCTGTCGACTTTCTAAATACACTGAATAGCAGAAGGAAGCTTTACACATATTGGAGCTGCTAAGATGGCGGGATGCAAGGCAGATTTTAGGTACAGAACTTCATGTGCTTCTGGATAGAACTGCTTGTCTTGTTCAATCAGAGAAGTTGGTAGTGAATGGTTACTACTTGTGACTGAGGTTGATTTTGTTTTTAATAATAATGTTTGGTGTACTTTACAATATTCTTGCCTGAGGTGGTTCACAAATTGTTGATAATGTAGTTCTCTTCTTAGTAGTCTTCTTGTTTCCTTGTTGTATACTACTATTGTTACTGAGGCATCTGCTGTGAGTTGAAAATTTACCAGGTTACTTGCAAAGAGATCAGGTTTGATTTGATCTCTCACAAAATCCATTGTAGTACAAATGTTGTTTTAATTTCTTCTCCTTAAAATCTTCTGTAAGTTCACTAAAAGCTGCATTGTAGTCACTGATAGTTGGTTCTATATTAAAAACACAGGCTTTGTCATTAGGCTGAAGACAGTGGCCCCATCAAGTGTTTTTTTTAGAATGCCAAATGATTGTGGCAGACATCAGATGACAAGGGTTGTCCAAACATGTGTTTGAAAATTGTAGCAGCCCCAGCACTCATATTTCTTTCACAAGCTAGATGAAAGATATGCAGTGAGCGAATGTTATATTTTCATCTCCTTTCAAGTCTTCCATTAAGTATCTGATGTTGGCTTCCACTATACTAATACCTTTACAAATTTATTCAAGCTCTGCGATTTATTTGGCTTATTTTTTGTTAAGGTATTGCATATTTCTCTGTATATCAAACGCTTGCCCGCTTTGTTTAATTGCTGGTTATATGAGCTGTAATGAAACTTTTTTAATTTCAGGCTGTTATCTATAGACAAACTTTTAATTTTGAGGCACTGGAGAGAATAATTGACTCTACATATTGCTGTATTTACTGGGTGTTGGGGGGAAAGGTCTAGTCTATATGGTATAGGTAAAACAAGAAAGTTGATATGCTTATGTCTATACTTAGTGTGACATATTGCTTCAGGAATCAGAATAGCTGGATTTTGGTTTCTTCTCAGCGTTGCTTCAATGTTATTAGCTCCTGAAATTAGAACAATGGTGTCTTTTTTTTTGGTTGACTAGCACTTTCTTCCACATTGTTAAGTTCCTGGAGAGTGACTTACAAACACCTAAAAGGGTGTGTTGTGCAAATTTGCTTCAAGGAGGTTGTGCAACTGTTTTCCATGGCTGTCAGCATACACGTTTAGACTAGGTGTGAGATGGTCAGAATAATCAAACTCTCCATATTTGAAATGTATAAGTTGGTTCACGAGTTAGGGCTACTAGTGTAATAAATTGAATAATAACTATAATTAAGTATCCTTTATTCGTTTTTCATAATATAATAATACACCGATCATGTATTATTATAAAAAATGAATAAAGGCTACTTAATTATAGTTATTATTCAATTTAATCTCCAAATTTATTTTTACCATTTTTCAATTTGTTGCTATAGGACTTTTTGCTGCTATTTCTGACTGACTGAGTGGTTAAATTAAAAATACTTTCTTCATTATGATTACTATCTTTTTGAATAGTATTTGCCACATAATCTTCAGTATTTAGATCTATAAATCTACAGTAGAACTCCAATTATCCGAATCAATAGAGACCGTACCTCATTCGGATAATCAAAAATTCGGATAATTGGATATTTACCGAAATTTGGGGCATTTGAAAGAAAATACTTCATTTTCCGTACTGTAATGTATACATTTTGAAATAATAATGTACAGTATAAAACAATAACATTTTAACACATTATATTGGGCATACTACAAGTGTGTTACATAAGTTGTTTATGTAAAAGTTATTACTTGCCAAACATCTCAGTCAAAGTAACCTGTTTGACTGTCTTGAAATGTTTTCGTGCAGCCAGGTCGCGCATCCGCTTCACGGTGAGAAGCTGCATGTGGTCACATTCAGGTTGGCGCTCCATCCACCTTAACGCTGTTTCAAGGCCGGCAAACGCTTCGCTAGCTGATGGTCCCATATCTGCTTTATCGTTCACATTTACGTCATCTTCTTCCTCGACACTTTCTTCACTCACATTTTCAATAAGTTCATCATCACTTAAAATTTGATACCCAGGGTCTGAAGAGTCACACATCACCCACTCTCCTACATCTTGAGCACTAACTTCTGAACATCCAGGAATTTTTAAAAGAATGTTTCTTAATTCCTCAAGTGACAAGTCATCTTCATCTGTCTCCTTTTCGTTTTCTTGGGCTTATTTTTCCGCTTTCTCCTTTTCCTTCTCGTCTTCAGTTGATGTGCCTTTCAACTTGTTCCACGCACGTCTTAAAGTGACCGATTTAACCAGACTCCAAGCTTCCGCCACCATGTAAGCGCAATCTTTCAAATTTATTTTCTTGTGGTTACCCAACACACATTCTTCATCTTCTCCCTCCACCAAAAGTTTCCTCAAAAGTTGTCTTCTGTAGTGGCGTTTCATGGTCTCTATAACAGTCTGGTCCATTGGTTGCAACAAGCTTGTTACGTTTGACGGTAAAAAGATTGTTGTAAACTGGCCATTCTCTCTTTCCATCAATTCTGCAGTGGGATGTGTAGGCGCATTGTCAACAATCAAAAGCACTTTACTGCCCTCTTTACCCAAAGATTTTTGGTGCTTTTTTACTTCAAGAATGAAAATGTCTTCGTACCACTCGGTGAACAATGCAGCAGTCATCCAATCCTTGGGTTGATGTTTGTAATGGAGGGAAAGTTTTTTCATATTTTTAAATGCTCTAGGCCTTTGTGACTTGCCAATCAGAAGAAGAGGTATTCTATGGTTTCCCGTAGAGTTCGCACAGTTAAGCACCGTAACACGATCTTTACTTATTTTATGTCCAGGAGCACTACTTTCCCTTTTAGATGCCAACGTGGTTTTGGGTAAAGCTTTCCAAACAAGCCCGGTTTCATCAGCGTTGTATAAAAACTCTGGATCGTAGGAGTCTGCCAAAACTTTGAATTTTTCAATAAAATTTTTTGCAGCTTTTGGGTCCGCCGATAACTTCTTGCCACTTAAATCAAGTTCACGGACACCGTGCCTGGACTTAAAGTTTCTTAGCCACCAGTTGCTTGCTTTAAAGGTTGCATAACCAAGTTTCTCGGCAAATATCTTGGCTTTTTCACAAAGAATCGGACCGGAAATCGGGTTTCCCATGGATTGTTGCTGCAAAAACCACTTGAAAACAGCATCCTCTAAATCTTTGTTTGTTGCCGCCTTCATTGATTTTCTTGAAGAACTGCCATCTTCGTTTTCAAGCACTGACACAAAGTTTAAAAGTGTAGCTTTATTCTTTTTAATGTCTGAAATTGTTGCCTGTCCAACACCGTACATCTCAGCCAACTGCTTACCAGTAACTCCTTTATCGGATTGTTCTATAATTTTTAATTTATCCACCAACAATAACAAAACACGTTTTCTTTTGGAGGCCATGGTAAACAATCAAAATCACTTACTGCACATACACTACAACGCACTCACAAACAAAACAAAGCGACTGTACGAGCGAAAGAGTATCACGGTAACATCAACGACGCACTGACTCTATCAGAACAAAAGCGGAATGAGGGTGAGGGGGAAGAGGGAGGAAGAAATTGGCTAAAAATAGAACACTACAGTGTATGCACTAGGAAACAGTGACTCATTGCCCCGCGCAGCGCCTATAGTAGCTTCGCGGAAGGAAGAACAGCAGCGCACAGTAGCTTCGCGGGAGGAAGAACAGCAGCGTGCAAAGGCTTCTGCCTTCTTTAATAACGATTCTTCGTTATTTTGCGATTTAAAATTCGTTCTGTAAGCGATTCAGATAATCGGCGATTCTGATAGTAGGAGTTCGGATAATCGGAGTTCTACTGTATTTGAAATCGCAGGATAAGGATTTTATTTCACAACCCTCCTATAACTATTCCTTACTCTGCCATGAGGCACTGTCTTAAAATGTTGTTCTTTTTGGCCATGTATTAAAGCTGCATTCACTAGCTTCTTTGTCTGAGTTGGTCTGGGTCGGCTTCTAATACTCTTTAACATCAGTGATTTTCCTATTACTCTTTAACATCAGTGATTTTAAGGCCTCTAAAGACACATTTTTTTAAAAGAAAATCTGAGATGAGTGATCGCTTGGTAATCAACTCAGTGTTAGTGAAGTTTTGAGGTATAAAATTCTGAAGCAAGTTACCCGAACCCCTATTTGCTAGTACATAGTTAAGTATTATTTCAGTTAGAGCCAGTACACAAATACCACAATCATAGCTATTACTTTGTTGTGGAGACTGTGATTCAGTCAGCTTCAATTGTGATGATGCGCCATGCCATTCAAGAATTTATTGAATTTAGTTACTGTAATTACAGCACTGTCATTATTATGGCCCTTAATAGAATCAAAGTAAAAAAATGTCGAGCTTGATTTTTCATAGATAATTAAGCTCCAGTGTGAACCCCGTGAGTCCTCTTTGTTTTCCATGACCATATTTTCATTTAGTTCAGAACAGTTATTTATGGGTAAAAATAAATAACTTGAGCTCTTTATATTGAGCGTGTGGCAGTGTTGATACTAACTGTATTAATAATAAAAATCAGCTGATATTAATAATATACAGGGTGTCCCAAAAGTCGACGTCCAAACTTCACAGGCTTGTTATATGGATCATTCCCAACAAAAAATGTCCTTTATGTATTTATCGTATTATTAATAGTTACCGAGCTATTGTCTATTTAAACATTTTTAAAAATATGTGTATTGCAACAGAAAAAAATCATTTTTATGCAAGAAATAATGCACACAGAGCCTTAAAACTTTTACAATATAATTTTAATCAGTATATTTGCATAATTATACAGTTTTAAGGCTTTTCGGGATGTTAAAAACAAAAATTTATCGTGTTTAAACTTTATTTTTTTAACCTAAAACAAAGTTACTACTACATTCAAACAGTGACTGAAAATGTATTTTTAACCTAAGCTAATTCCCAAATATCTTAAAAACTTCCCTAATTAATGCAGAATTCAAAAATACTAACACATTAACAAATTCATTAACTTCTTTAGAGAATTGGTGAATTTTTCTAAATAAGTACACGTTTTTGCGGGCTGGCCACTTGTCCACCCTCGCGTGGCGGCGCTTCTTCGCGGAAGTTTTATGCATGGACAAAGCTAACAAGTCATTTCAAAAAGGATAGAGCAATAATGTAACTGCTATTTAAACACACATTTTGTGCTGACGTTATAATTTTACTAAGTAAATAATTTTATAAATATTTAGTTTAATACAGTAACATTAAAGTTGGTGAATTTTTAAGTAAAATTAATTGTTACAAGCAAACAAAGCAATAAGGAAATAGATTAAATAAATTACAGTACCATTTTTTGAAATATACCTATTACAATAAAAGTTCAAAATTCCGATCTTCTTCCCTGATACAAAGCTGACAACGACGACAATTTCTCCTTAGAGAATGAAAGGATTGTTTATTATTCTTAATTGTGTTGGTAACTGTTAATCGTTGTCTTAGTT
Source organism: Stictocephala bisonia (assembly GCA_035578905.1). NCBI lineage: Eukaryota > Metazoa > Arthropoda > Insecta > Hemiptera > Membracidae > Stictocephala > Stictocephala bisonia. The sequence goes on from JAQJVL010002219.1 coordinate 65,688, forward strand.
CATCTTGTGTATGGGAATCAGAAGAAATCACCAATTCCTTGTAGTATCCCCACAAAAATAAATCCTTGGGAGTTTAGATCAGATGATCTGGGCGGCCATTCTATGGTTCCTCGTTTTCCAATCCAGCAATTTTGGAATTCAGCATTTAGTTAGAGCATAACTTCATGAGAATAATGTGCTGGAGTGCCATCACATTGAAACCAAATATTTTCACGTATGCCAAATGTAACATCTTCAAGGATTTCTCTAAGGTTAAAAGGATTTACAGAAAGTTAAAATAATTTGCTCCATTGAGTCTACCTGGAAACTCAAATGGCCCAACTAATTTGCCTTTAACGATACCAGCCCACATGCTTATTCCAAACTAGTGCTGAATCTTATTACTTTAGGATTTTCATATGACCAATAATGTGTGTTGTGATCATTGTAAATTCTTGTTCTTTTGACAAAACTTTCGTCAGTGCACAAAATGTTATTGAAAACCCCGGGATGAACTTAATTTCTTCTAAGCATCTCTCTACAAAAGGGCGCTCTTCTAGCATGATCTGATAGAAGAGATTGAACTCGCTGCATATGATAAGGATATAACTGGTAACTTTTAAGGCTCCGGTGAACTGATGAACTTGGTATGGCAGTCTGTCTGGATATACGGCGAGCACTTGTAGTTAGATCTTCTTCTATCATATTTACAATTATTTCATCATAATTATTGTTAATACAGGTTCTGCCTAACCTCTCAGAATGTCCGGGAATCTTACCCTCCTGATTAGACCTATGCAGATACAGAAATACTAAATGAACAGGAAATCGTTCTCTGTTAAGATACCTAACTTTATATTCCCTTACATTGGGCATTTCCGTTACAAAGACCATACAAAAATGCACGTCTTTGATAATATTCCTCATTGGAGAATACCCTAACAGTGTAACACATGTCATAATACAAACTGAAACACTTAAAAAACAAACGTGAAATAAAAAAAATAGATTATTTCAGCAAACAACACACAAAAGGCCGTTAGTAAAAATTTTCAATATTGCACTGATACCCATTGCATAATTATAAAACCAATTGATACCCAAATAAAAAATATTCAATATTTATTAATACCCATCTGGTCAACAATAAAACATCTAATCCAACAACAGCTGATTTGTTTTGGGTGTTATTAATAGCTGATTTTGTTTGTAGGGCCCTGATATTAGTGAGATTATTTGTAATGTACTGCAGGAGACTAAACAAGTTTAATAAATCAATGTAAAGGGTTTAACAATTGTTTACTTAATAAAATTATAATATCAGCACAAAATATGTGTTTAAATAGCAGTTACGTTATTGCTCTAGCCTTTTTGAAATGACTTGTTAGCTTTGTCCATGCATAAAACTTCCGCGAAGAAGCGCCGCCACGCGAGGGTGGACAAGTGGCCAGCCCGCAAAAACGTGTACTTATTTAGAAAAATTCACCAATTCTCTAAAGAAGTTAACGAATTTGTTAATGTGTTAGTATTTTTGAATTCTGCATTAATTAGGGAAGTTTTTAAGATATTTGGGAATTAGCTTAGGTTAAAAATACATTTTCAGTCACTGTTTGAATGTAGTAGTAACTTTGTTTTAGGTTAAAAAAATAAAGTTTAAACACTATAAATTTTTGTTTTTAACATCCCGAAAAGCCTTAAAACTGTATAATTATGCAAATATACTGATTAAAATTATATTGTAAAAGTTTTAAGGCTCTGTGTGCATTATTTCTTGCATAAAAATGATTTTTTTCTGTTGCAATACACATATTTTTAAAAATATTTAAAAAGACAATAGCTCGGTAACTATTAATAATACGATAAATACATAAAGGACATTTTTTGTTGGAAATGATCCATATAACAAGCCTGTGAAGTTTGGACGTCGACTTTTGGGACACCCTGTATATTTAACACTTGTTCTAAACAAATTTTTGTGGAGGCTAATGTTTTTATAAAAGAGCCTCCTCTTCACCTCTTGTCCATATCCAGCTGTCACTGGCCGTGCGCTCAAGACTAGTTGTTCAGTCAGTAATATGTTATTAGAAAGAGAAATATTGGTCAAAATGCTGTCCAATTTGTTAGTTGAGTTATAAGCCGATGGCGTGACACTCTTTTGCAATAGAGAACTATTTGTTCAAAACTTCTGTCAGTTTCCATCATTGCAGCAGCGAAATTGCTGTTTTTAATTTTGGTTCCCTATACACAGATTTATTTTCGATCAATAGTTTGTGTTTATTTCTTTAACTAATGGCGCTTCCTTTGTACCATAAAATGTGACATTATATTTTGGGATTTTTGTCTTATTGTCGATACTATCAATGATAGCTGGCCAGAAAGGAAGCCTCAAACTTTGAAGAAAACCTTATCGCCTTTATTAAATTTTGTCATGTTGATAATTAAGTGTTTGTAAGAGAAATCACACAATTTACAACAGTGTTAAATTAAGCACTTACAGTTCGATAACTATCTTAAACATAATTGTTTAAATACTGTTAATAAGTAAGATTTTCTAATGAAAACTTCATTTATTCAGAACCTTCACATTAAGATCTAAATACAACTTGATACATTGTGTACATGGCAACATAGTCTAGTCCAAACATAAATAAGAAACATATGTTCTTAATAAAATAAAATGTTAAATAGAAATAAATAAAGTACCAACAAATACATAAGATCATTGTCGATGACTAGTCGTTTAGTGCGAGTTGACCGAGAACGTCGTCTGCCAGCTGTCTGCAGTATGGTGATTCAACTACTGTTAATGTTAGTTTGCAGAAAGACAGTGTTGGTTATGTTACGTCTTTTTGGCCTATTCTTTCGTATAAATTCACTACGAAAATTTAACTTTATAATCACTAGCGGCCATTTTGATGCAAAAAAGCAAGAAATAAAGAAAACAAATTTAGTATGTTATTAATTACAATAGACTATACAAAGAAGATAAATAAACTTATATAAGAAGATTCAGGCATACAAGCAATGAACTCCAAATAATATGGTATATATTTTTCAGATCCTCTACTTCAGGATAACCCCTCTTAGGATGTGCTATTATTAGTCTTAAGAATATGTTGTCTTATTCTAAACAAGAATTACACATACTCATTTAATGAATAAAAAGAGTTGCTTACCAATCCATATTGCGTATCTGATTATGCAGAGCCAGGAAAGAAACTGAGGAAACAATAGCTTCCCGGGACTTAGCACAAACACGAACCACCTACCACAAAAACTTGCTAGATTAATCAAATCAAATCAAAATCAAATCAAATCGTTTATTGTTCATTGACATTTAACAATGTTTGGAACATAGTCAATCAGTGTTTTTATAAGGCCTAAAATGATTTAAAATACAATGATATATATAAGAACATCATTAAATTTAACAGTCATACCTATCAGTGAAAATCATTGATTGCTTAAGAACTCGTCTATTGAATAATAAGCCTTGTCTAAAAGATATTGTTTTAACCTGTTTTTGAAAACCCTCCCACTATCACTTTTTATAATATTATCTGGGATGCTGCCAAATATGACCGGGCCAAGATATGCAGATGATTTCTGAAATATGGCTTTATGATGAAGAGGTGTGATAAAATTATTTTTATTTCTTGTATTGTAGGGATGACTATGGGTAGGGAAAAGATATTGATTTTTGAAGACAAACAGAGCATAAGTGTAAATGAATAAGGATGGAAGGGTTAAAATAGACTGATCACGGAACACCTGCCTACAGCTGTCTCTAAATCTCAGACCGAAAACAATCCTAACTGCCCGTTTTTGAAGCTTGAAAACTCTATTAAATGATGTGACTGGGGCCGTCCCCCAGAACATGATTCCATATGACAAAACAGGAACAACGTATCCAAAATCCAAACTAATCCTTAACAATAGCTTCCTGGGACTTAGCACAAACACGAACCACCTACCACAAAAACTTGCTAGATTAATCCTTAACAATCAAATCTTAATTTCCTGCATTTTTGAGGGTTCAAGTTATGATCGTTGTTATCGTTAGACAGTGGACACTGCACTCTAATATTCATTAATCAGAACCAATATTAACATCCAATTTCAAGCTTTTTATTGAAGAATATTTAAATAAAATTAATTTGAACAATTTCAATGCACCTAAACAATTATATTTCATTGGATATGTTGAGGTTTTATTGATTATAATGTACGGGCTAAAAATAAATGCATTTTTCATATTTTAATCAACATTATATTTCTAAAATTCTGTTAGTAAAATCACGTTCCAATTAACCTAATAAAAAATTAACAACAGCAAAAACTGAATTTTCCAGCAATTATTGTTATCGACTAGAAATTTTTGTTAATAGAGCTGTTTTCGAATAATCGTTTGTATTTTTCTTCCTATTATCTATGAATTTAATTAATTTAAATTTAAATGTATTATTCAATCAATTACATTTTACTGGAAAGTATACTTTTTTACTGAATTTTAAATTATTGGATAAATAGTAATGGATCTGTATACGTAAATCAAAATTATGCTTCTTCTAAAAACAATTACGTGGTATAGCAAGTTTTATTTATATATGCATTTATGTAACTTTACATTAATATTCATTTCGGTCAACCTCATCATCAGTTAAATAATTAACAATGTTGGCTGTATTTCCCAACAACGATAGTTAATAACTGTAATTAAGTTTTTTTTCTCAATTATTATCTATATTTTATTCCTTTTGCTTGTGAAATATATTATTTTAACTGTAACAAATTATATTTATAAAATTTTGACCTATTACTCTGCTACACTTTGTACAATTATTGGCATTTAAATTCAATAAATTAACACAATTCCATCGACTTCCTGTATCACTAGCTTTTCTTATATTTTACAGTACAAGTGTCACACAACACAAATTTATTACAATATAAGCACAAATGTACAAATATATTACAATACAAGTACAAAATGCACGAATATTATGGTGATCGATTTCGGTGAATTATGCTAATTAAAAAACTATTTATATTTTACCTTCTTTTTACTTAATTATAAAAGTATGCTTGGTGTTAAATAAATTTATTAAGCTCTGTACTTCTATTTTAATATAATTGTGATTTATTGTGCTTCGCTGCATTTTGTGAATCCCTTTACCTTACATTCCTTCTATTATTTTTAATTGACCTTCTTACTTTTACATAGAGTTTATTTTTATATTGCTGTTTCATATATAAATTATTAATTAGCTAAAATTTCTTTGATCAATAAGTTTATGCTTTAAAGTATCTTTCTTTGTACTAGTAAGGTACCTGTGAAACATATTATTATTGTTAATCTACCCTCTAACGCTTAAAAAATAAACATGAATTTGTGCATCGAATAGTTACTTTGATGGCAGTATAGCAGCTTCTAATCATTGAAATCGAACAGTACTATTTTTAGCTACAAAAATTTCATATACATTAAAACCTATGTAGTTCAGCAATTGTTATACAGGAATTCGCTATAATCATGCATCGTTTGCATAAACTGTAAACTAAAAAAAACTCCTTCAAAATCACAACGCCCCCAAAGTAGAATGCTTTCAATCTTCTTGCAACGGTGTATAAAAAACAGAACATTTCTGCAAGTACTATATTATTGTGATACCAAGAGTGAAACATATTAACTGTAAAAAAACAGAACATTTCTGCAAGTACTATATTATTGTGATACCAAGAGTGAAACATATCAACTGTAAAAAACAGAACATTTCTGCAAGTACTATATTATTGTGATACCAAGAGTGAAACATATTAACTGTAAAAAAACATTAGTTAATTATGTTGTATATTTTCCAACTGTAGAATGTAGCCTAAAGATATTTACCTAAATAATAAGATAGTAAACACGGTTATAAATTAAAATATTTTAAAAGGTTTTTTAAATACATTACTTTATTTTTGCACCTTACTTTCAAACTCAATAGACAAAGTACAAAGTTGAAATAAATTAATAATTACAGTTTAAATTATTTTATTTTTAATATTTGGAGAGCAAACAAATTTGGTGGAAATAAGCTTATACCTTTAGTTTCTTAAAATTATGGTCAAATTCAAAGGATCATAATAATTCCGATTTAATAACTTAAACAAAGAAATTTTCTCTGGTAATAATAAATAGTAAAATAACAATTGTTTAAAAGTGCCGTCCACTAATTGATATGTCAAGGTTGTTGTGAGCAAAAAACTGAAGACTAACTCAGTTCTGCAGCAGAAAAAAAACTGAAGACTTTTTTTGGTTCCGGTTTGGTTCTTTACTGAAATCGGTTCTCGGTTCTGAGTACCCGAGTTAATTTGATGTTTTGAGAAAGTCTCAGACAATTTTTCTAATACCTTTACACCAGTAAATCAACAAATTATGTGGAATCAGTCAGTAAAAACAGTGCATAGTAATTTGGCGATTTCTCCAATATGAAGTATAATAAACCCAAAAATCTATTAAATGACATACAATATTTCCAATAACTAAAGAATTGGTAACATTTTATTTAATCTCAGGGTATGCTTGTTTAGATTTTTTTGCACAAAGAAAGTGTGTACTTTAAATTTAAAATAGTATACAATTTAGTTAAATGGAATATAATGCTCAAATTAGTATGCATTTGAAATTTACGTAGAAAAAATTAAAATATAACCTGCCATTTTAGGTCAGGTTTAGTAATAAAACTTATTAAAAAACAAATCACAACAATTGATTGAAATTACCACAGCTAAATTTATGAGGCTGATATAGTTGTAGTACGTAAAAAATAAACAGTAAAAACAAATAATAATATAATTAATTTAAACAAAAAGTATTTTTATTAACTATTGAGTTAATAAAAAAAAAAACTATTTTTATTAACTATTGGTTCTTTTCTCAATTGGTGATAAAACTGAATTAAACATATAAATAATACTAACATTAAAAAAGCTATACTGCCAATAATACCATAAGTGTTTTTAGAAATTACAGTATACATTTTGTTTTAAATTTAAGAAATAATAAACTATTTAGGGTCAGTAAATGTTAAGTCATTGCAATTTAAAGCATTAATCCTTCAAGACTTTATAAAAAGTAAAAAAATAATTAAAATAAATGTAACTATTTTAAAATAAAAATGCTAAAGACTCGTTTAGTTTTGACACAATATTAATCTTAAACATTTATTTTTCAATCCAAATCCCTAGGGTTTATGCATTTTTTTTTCATTATTAAAAACAAGCCTAAATGAATAAATTCTAATATCTTAAGTTCATCATAAAAACCTTTATTTTTCAAAATACACAATAAAACTAGAAGCATAATTAATGGAGCATTGTTAAGTACTACTATACAATACTATTCTACATGTTTGGGTGGATGGGTCAATACTACTGTACTTTGATGGGTGGGTAAGTGGGTTAATACCACTGTATATTTATAGGTTGGTCATTAGTTCTGCTTTATAGCTGCAATGTACATTCTATAAATATGTCCATACCTATAAACGCACAATATGGACCCATCCATCCCCCTATACACGTGCAATATATATTGAACCACCCGCCCACCTATGCACGTGCAGGGAGTATTAATGTATATTATTAAATTAATAATTAATATTACTATCCTCTTTATAATAAGTCATATACAGTATCCTCTGTATAATATGCCATATACAGATTTAGCTGGGGGACAACTAAGAATTTAATTAAAATATTTGACTAGATGTAAGGAAGTGATTACCTTGAGCCCTGTTGCATGGATCTTTTCAGTGAGCTGGTCCACAGCGGTGTTGGAGGGAGCACAAACCAGTACAGGGCTGCCACTCTGTTTAACCAACTGGTACACAATAGTGGCTGAAGTGACAGTCTTGCCCGTGCCTGGAGGCCCTTGGATGAGGGACAGAGGCCTCTGCAGAGCATGTTTGACAGCATAAACCTGCCAACAAGATCAAGTTTAGCAAAGCAGATGACATTACTTGATGTAAACTACTTGCGGATAGTTTTGACTATCTTCAAAGTTAATAATCGGATAATTCCAATTTTCAACTTTAATGTATAGCTTCTAAAGCACATTGTAGGATTATATATTCTCTAATCAGGATTAGTTTACAAAAGTCTCCTTGTATGTGTGCTATTAGTGAGATTAATTAATTGATCACTATGTTAATTTAGGTAATGTTTGTTTACTAAATTACCCTCTTATGTATCGTAAATACAACAATAGTTGTGAAAAACAGCTATGACATAACTGGTTGAAAAAGCTCTAATTTCAACACTGTGTTTTTAAGTGATTTTAGTTACAAATTTTAATAATATTTTATATTAAAGATCAAAACAAGAATCAACTTCAGTGATGATACAGTTTTGGTTTGAATATTGGATATACTTAGAAGTATTTTTTGTGTTTTATTCTGATTACAAAGTAAATTATTAGCTGCAAACCACATCGGTATAATTTAAGCCTATATCATTTTCGAGGTTAAGTAAGTTAGAAGAAAAGGAAAAAAGTGTGGTGTCCATCAGCATATACAACTTACTTGGAGCTATTATTTTTGGGCAAATCATTAATTACAACAATAAATAAAAAAGGTCCCAAGACCAAACCCTGCGGAACACCTATATTAATGTCTAAAGTTGAAGATATCACACCTCTGAATGATACATATTGAGATCTACCCCTGATATAGGCCTCAATGATTCTCAGTGCACAACCTGATAATACCATAGTATGAAAGCTTTTTGATTATACAACTCAATGGGACACTGTCAAACATCTTACTTAAGTCTAGCAGCATAAGCCCAACAGTTTCTCTCCAATCAAATGCATTTAAACAATTATCTACAATGTTCATAACTGGTGATGGGTCGGTTCCATTTTTTTTTTTTCGGTTTCAGTTCCGGTACGGTTCTTTACTGAAATCGGTTCTAGGTTCTCAGTTCTAAGTACTTTTTGAGAAAGTCTCAGAAAAGTTGTCCAATACCTTTACGCCAGTGAATCAACAAATTATCTGGAATCAGTCAGTAAAAACAGTGCATAGTATTTTGGATATTTCTCCAATATGAAATAGAATACACCCTAAAAATCTATAAAATGGCATACAATATTTTCAATAACTAGAGAATTGATAACATTTTTTATTCTCAGGATATGATTGTTTACATTTTTTGCACAAAGAAAGTATTTACTTTAAACTTAAAAAAGTATACACAATTTAGCTGAATGGAATATAGTACTCAAATTATTATGCAATTAAAATTTACCTTGAGGAAGTTACAAAAACTTATAAGCGTAGACAAAATTAAAATATAATCTGCCATTTTAGGTCTGGTTTAGTATTAAAACTTATTAAAAAACAAATCACAACAATTGCTTGAAATTACCACAACTAAATTTAAGAGGTTGTTGCAATTATAGTACGTCAAATTAAAAAAAATATATATATAAAAGAATATTTTTATTTACTATTGAAAAAAAAAACTATTTTTATTAACTATTGGTTCTTTACTCAATTGGTGATAGTACCGAATTAAGAAAATATAAATGCTACTCACATTCTTAAAAAACTATACAGCCAATACCAAAATGTTTTTAGAAATTGCAGTATACATTTTGTTTTAAATTTAAGAAATAATATACTATTTTGAGTCAGTAAATGTTAAGTCAACACAATTTAAAACATCAATCCTTTAAACATTAATCCAATTTAAAGACTTTGTAAAAAGAAAAAAAAGAATTAAAATAAAATGTAACTATTTAAAAATAAAAATGCTAAAAACTCATTTTGTTTAGTTTTGATACAATATTAAGAAAACATATTTTTAAATCCAATTCCTTAGGTTTTGTATGCATTGTTTTTTTCACTACAAGCCTAAATAAGTAAACTCTAATATCTTAAGTACATCATAAAAACCTTTTATTTTTCAAAATGCACAATAAAACTAGAAGCATAATTAATATCAGAATATTAGATGAGTTGTAAACAGAATGGAATGTTTTCACAAGGTGTTTATCAGGCAGGAGTGATAAGAAAGGGTGATAAACAAGGTTGGAGCTCATATGGAAAGGAAGACTGGACACTTGAACAAAAACTGAAGGGATTTAATTCACTGCATTTGCTTGTGAATTCCTATTCATTAATGTTATCTGTCTCTTTTCACCTGCTGATAAGGAAGTGGCCAGACTATGGGCGAATATTTTCTGACTTAGATATTTTGTTTATCTCGTGGCCAAATCACAAATCACTAAATGATAAGGAAATGATATTTCTGATAACGATTTATTGTTTATTATCTTGTGGCCCCATCTGATTGTTCTGTTTATCAGCACTTTTCACACCTGAAACATTGATATGAAAGCTATCTCCCCATTTAAGTTTTTCTAGAACTGGAACCGCAGAGCCGAGATTTTCCCATCTGCAGGGCGTTCCACCACATCTGCAGTTATGAATGGGGATGGGTCGATCCCTAAAGTCAGTTCTCGGTTCTATCGGTTATTAACATAAGTACCAAGAACCGACTTTACGGACCGACCCATCCCTGTTCATAACTGCAGATGTGGTGGAACGCCCTTCTCGAAAGCCATACTGTGATACAGAAAGTAACCCAGAAGTGTTAAAATAATGACAAAGTTGTTTATGCATAACCGATTCAAATATTTTTGAGCACACTGGAACTATCAATCTGGGCCTATAGTTCTGAGGCAAACACTTATTGCCCTTTTGAATTCTGGAGTAACTAAGATATTTTGAGCATATCTGAAAAATATCCAATTCTAAGCAATGACTTATAATGAATGACAAGCGCTCCTTTATTACATGTACAGTTTTTTAACTATGCTATTTGATAACCAATAAAAATCCATGCTTTTGGAGTTTAAAAACCCTTGAACTATGTTAATTAACTCTTCAGGCGAGACCCTAATCCAATTGAATGTATTAGCAGTAATTGTTATATAAGTCATCAATATTTTCATCAATCTCAAGTATTAAATTACTAGATTCTTTCTTGAATTGAGTTTATAAAATACTGATTCAGATGATTGTGTAATGTCAGGTGAATGAGTAGGCGAGTTTTCAAAAGTGATTATGTCCCATGCGGCTTTACATTTATTTTTTGAATTTTCAATATAATTCTCACATACACGTTTCTTGGCTAAGTTAAGGTGTTGTCTGTCTTGTTTTTTGCAGGACAAATATGTTTTATAGACAACTTGACTGTTCTCAGAATCACTCCTTAACATAGACTTATAAATGTTGTATAAGCTCATTATGTGCTCCCTTTCTAGGTGAAGCTCCTTAGTAAACCAATTAATTTTTTTATTTATTTTTTAGCTTGCTTCTCTAACAGTAAGAGGCAAACAGTAGTGCCACAAGTCAGTATATTTTTTAAAGAAACTGTCAAAAAGTGTTTTTATATCAATTAACCCAGATTTAAAACTATCCACCATTTCCCATTTCTCATCCTTTAATTGCTTAGCAAATTGTTCAATCTGCTCTACAGTTTGAGTACGAACAAACGTTTTTCTATTGTCGATATTTGAATGTGTTTTCTTACTTTTACTATTGTTTAAAAAAATGACTAATACTAATGGGCTGTGGTCTGCAAAGCAACCCTCAAAGGAAAAAATATTAAACTGATCATTTGCAAAGTTAACCAAGATATTGTCTAGACAGGAATTATTTCTCATAGGCTTATTATAAGCACAAATAAGATTCAGTGAGCGTAGTACGTTTTTGTGTCAACAGCTGACAAGTTAATCATGTCAATATTAAAGTCACCACACACAACCAATTTCGCACGCCCATTCAGACCAGCATATCTTAATTTCATGTAACCAATGTTCAGATATGCAAAGAACGTCAATTTCAAAAGTTTCAGAGAAATTTTTCTAATTCTAAAAGTTAATTTCTGATACACTGAATGTTGACCTGCAACACCTTAAATTTAGATCAGCAGCACTTGGCTCATTTAATATGGATTTTAATCTAAAAAAGGAGCACCCTATCAAGTAATGAAATTTGTTTAGCCAAATTTAAACTAGGCCTAACTACTTTTTGAAAATCATTAAATGTATTTACAATTTGACAAATAACAAAAATGTTCCCCAGTCCATTTAAAGTAAGTACAGTATGACTTAAACATTTTATTTGTATTGAATTATCAAATAAAATACTTTTGTTCACTTATTTTAGTCAATCTTGTCATAGTTGAACAGTTATAGCGGCATACCACTATGCTTCACAAAGTGTGAATAATTAGAAAAATATTAATAAATAATAGCTGTTATTTTTATTTATTTTCTAAATATTCACACAAATCATATCGGGGTCATCAGGTTTGCAGTAATTTTAATAACCACAAATGAAAATAATAGATATTTCATTTGTATTGACTTTTATTAGACATCCAGTAACAATAAAATGAAAACACAAAAATAACCAAGAATAAATAACAGCTGTTCTTTTTTAATATTTTACAAACTATTCACACATGGTGAAACATAGTTGTATGCTACTACACAGTTATCAATAAAAACTTTAGTAGGGTGATTCAAGTCCAAATACATGCTGAGATTTGTAATAAGAATATTTACAGCTCTAATATTAGTGTATTGGGAAAGATAGAACATAGGCAAACTTGCCCAATAAGACTTCAAAACCATAATTATTTTAGTGGTCCGGTTCTAATTTCTTACCTGAGGGTCATCACCTCCTACATTACATTAGTAGTAAATTTTAAAATAATTTGAAAGTAACTATTTTGCCAATAACTCAACAAAAAAATGCTGAATAGTAGTATTTTTATTTTAGTTTTCTGTATTTAATTTGTAGAATACTTATGCAATAATTAAAAATACTCAACAGTTTCTGGTGACAAAGAGCTATAGATAACCTTTATTGCAAAATAACTTTTCACAATGCAGTACTCTCTCTTAACCGGCCATCTCGGGACCGGAGGCCCGACCGGATAAGGATTTGACCAGTTAAGCCGAGGCGCTCTCTTATATTATTACAGTTTATTTTGAGCAATTAATTAATTTATTTATTATAATATCTGCTGTTTTCACTAAAAGAAGTATATTCACAAAACACATAATTGATCGCAAAGGCAAGTTAATTTAAACGAAGATAACCTATAACTATAGTTGTATGATAGGTAAAGGTTACCACACCACTGAAACTCTTGACAGACTAGTAAAAATAATTATATTTCTTTAAACAACAGTAAACACGTTGAGGCAGTTTTTTATGAATCATGGATATTACTAACGTTACCGACGTCAATTTTCGGCTAATCACTAATGTAAGTGTCTCATCGAAACATGGCCATTTCAAAAGAAGTCACTGTTTTAGAAAAGGAGCTGTCTAAAGCGATGGCTGGTTGAAAGGTGGCTGGTTATGGTTACTGTACTACACGTAGTAATCATTAACAGGTGCACTGTCATAGATAAGAAATAAAAGAGATTATCTTAATTTATACGCTTAATCGGCCAGTAACATTACTTAAAACTAAAGCTTCCGGTAATGGCCATGTCAAGGTGTTGTTTACAATATTTAGTTAAGCAAATGTTTTGCGCATACTGTGATGCTCTGAGACCACTCTCAAATGAGGATACTGAGAAATCAGCATAGAAAAAACACGAAACATGGGATTTTATTCAATAAAACTAAAGTTCTGGTTAATATCCCATATTATTACCACTGAATTGAACAAGAATCTATAGAAATATTCAAGAATGATAGTAATTTCAATAAAGATAAGAATTTCGAAGCATGAGAACCAATCTTACATAGATTAAAACAAGATGGATGCCAATGATTGGAGGGCTGTCGCCATGTTGGTTTCAGGGCAAGTCATGTGTGGTTGTTGAATATATTTCTAAATTGATAAACTCATATAGGCACTACTTGCAAAGAAAAAGTTGTACTTATGATATTTATTACTAATTAATTTAAAAAAGCTAATTGACAAGATAGATTTTATTTATAATAAATACTGATAATCTTTAACCCCGACCCAGGACTAATCTGGAACGGGAACGGATATGGATGGATGGAATCTTTAACTTTATAAAATGTAATATTTTCTGGCAAACTTATTTTTACTTCTTACACACTTGTCAAAACATTAAGAGAACAATTTCATACCTGCGACCGATTGAGATCTGGAAGGTTGGGAGCAGAGAAATGTTTGGGAAGATGGCATCGGAAAAGAACCTCATCAAAATCATGACCCAGAAGTCGATGGTAGATGTACCCTGAGACAGAGCTGTCATCAACTGCAAACTTGCGTAGAGCTAGCTGCATCCTACAAAATACAACAAAAATCTTCCTTGAACTGGATCCTCATAAAAAAATCTCATTGTATAATATGCAAGTTAATTAAATATTTAAATCTTATATGATAAAGAGATAGAAGGTAAATTTAATCTGCTTCAGGGATACAGAATATGTGTGACTACTCTAGAGCTCTTCAGAGCACTATTTTTCAAGGGTAAATTTCCCCTGTGCACATTTTTGTAAACACAATTATAATTTTGGAAAAAAATCATTAACCTGACGATTCATTAATCAAGAATAAAAATCACTTGTTAAAATATATTGCTTAAGAAGTAAGGAAAAATGCTAGTTTAAAGAATTAATTTGACATAACACTTCTTAATTTTAAACAGTTTGACAATGGTTAAACATAGAAATAGTAAAATTATTTAATATAAAAGCAACTAAAACTATGAGTCTGCTACACCTAGCAATATTGGATCTAATTCTCCATAGGGCCTATGCAAAATTGAAATAAAGAATACAGCTTCATTTATGAGCTTACAATTTTAAACTTGACCTTTTTTACAGAGAACACAATTGTCTAGAGCCCCCTGAGATAAAAACTGTTTTGGTTTATTTTTTTATATACCACAATTGTTGTTCTAATTTTATATTATTTTTTTAAAACCAAAACACCCGCCCTTTTTTAATAATCCCTTATCAGTATCTACTATTCAGGAAAAATGTGAGTCCTCAAGGCCATATGGGTTGGATCATAACTGATTCTACAAGACGATTGTAAGGACTACGCCACTAAACTCCTAAGAGCCTTTCACATTAGTGAATTATTGAAAATGAATAATATGCATTAAATATGTAGTTTTCAAATTTCCTAAAACAGTTTGTTTGTTTGATCATTTAACTTATTTAAATTTAATTTAATAATCAATAGGAAATAAAATAAAGAAGGTTTTTTGTTAGTTAAACCGATTTAGTTTTTAAAAGTGTAATTTCAATAAAAGACAAAACAATTGTGTCTTAATAATGCAGTTAAATATGTTGTGTAGGAATTGTATAAAGCATTCAGTTTCAGTCAGAGATTGTTCCACTGTTGCAAATTCAATAGTCCCAGCAAAGGCAGTGGGTTAAGTGCATCCCAAACTTGTCTTCAAGCTGCTTGATCTCCCTGGACACTCCTTGTTCCTGTCTTTTGTATGACTAACCAACAAGATCATTTAGACCTTGTATAACTATTTTATAGTAGTGGGTCATTATTATCCCACACTTATAATAATCGGATCAGCAGTATTCTGTATTTATTTTTGTTTGTATTTCAAGTAACTTTTATTTTGGTGAAGTATTTCATTTAATTAGTTTACTTGTGTACAGAGACTGTTACTGGTATGAATTTAGTGACTTCTACTTTAGTTTACAAACTGTGCTCATATGTAACAAACACTGCTTCATTTAGCGGTTAATTTAGTGATTATCTACCAAGGGACAGTTATTACTTGGACTTTTCCGCTCAGCTGGCCAGCAGAAGTTAATTCTTCGCTCAGAATCTACTACAGTAAGGGCAGCCCAAGTTACAGCTTCGTATTCGTGAGTCAAACATACCCCACTGTCACTTCATAGTTTTTGTTAGAAACAATGATATTTTCTTAAGTTAGATAAATTTGTATTTCTGTATGATTTTTAATTGGCGGAAGATATTATAAATTAATTTGTAACAATAATCTGTCTATTCTGTATTTTGGAAAGTAATTCAATACATTAGTTAGAACTTTGGTGTTTTATTTCAAATATCATCATTTAACCCAATTAAGACTTATCTTTTACAAAACTGTAATTGAACATTTTGAATCAGCAAGTTATTTCCTCATGGATACAAAATCAGAGATTAAATTGTAATTTCCTTTTTGCCAGAACATACGGTAGTTCATAAATATATACAGGTGTAGCCTACTTTGCAAATATTTACAATAACTTAACTGTTGTAGTTTTAGTGCTGCAACATTGTTTTTTACATCTTTCAATAGTTGAAATAATATTTTAGAACTATTCTTAAAATTTCAATGCACACGATCAAACGAAATAAAGAACTTTGACTCTGCTTGTTATGGTAAAAGGTTATAATTATTAAAAGTGTCTGCTAAAAAGGTGATTTCTTGCAAAACGTCATAAAAACTTTATTTCAAAATATAAATATGAAAGGGACACTTATAAACTAATTTTTGGAAATTCATAATTTGGAGTTATCTTTTTTAGGGGCCAGACTAGTTGCACTCAGTATAATCTTAATGTTTTAATCACATTATACAAAACACTTGGAATAAAAACTATACTCAGATTTAACACATATTGTCACACGTCTACCCAATCCTCTACAGCCAGACACTATCACGTGTCCATTTATTATCAGCACAATGTTTTTGTGTCACTTATGCAAGTCACCTGTTTTCTGTTTACCTGTTGCAAAAAATAAGGGTGATAAACTATCAGGGGTTTCTAATGTAATTTATTTTTATTCAGGTTTTATACCCAGATAAAAATGGGTATATTGCAGAAAACATTAATTAAAAATTACTGTTTAAAATAATTACAATCATTACTGTAGTTCTCTTCTAAAAAAATATATATATAAAGTAAATAAAGAACTCACCGATCAAATGAAGTAGACTTCCAAATAAAGTCAACCACAAAATGTGATGTACATTGGGTAGGTGCACCTGATGAAGTTTTCAACTCAATTCCTACTTCCTCTCCATAATTGTCAGGGATCTTGATAACATGGCCAACACCAGACCATGCCTTATGGAGCTCACCAAGGTAACGCAATCGCAGTTCATCTCCATGCATCAGCTTCATATCTGTTTAAAATATGCCCATAAAAGTCTACTCCTTTATTATATTGGTAAAAACACAAATATAGATATATTAAAGGGGTTTCCACAATCATTCCCTTTTTTTTTTTTAAAAAAAAAAAAGAAGTGTTCACTTTATGTTTTTTCACCCTGAGAGCAAAGAGACAATAATACTTTCATGTGACCAAGTTTTGTATACTTAACATATTAAAGATGAATTAAGTTTAAAAACATTTATGAACATGTTTTTTCATTAAAATTTGCTAAGTAATTGAAAAGTCCATTAGAGAGAGTTGTATATAATTAATCTCCTAAATACTAATTAAATAAATTTAATTGATGTTATTATACTACATAAATTAGTCCTAAAAACTAATATCGATCAATGAGTAGAGTTGATTATCTAATCTTAATACATTATACTCTTTATCAAATGCACCGTAAAGTATCTCAGGGATTTGATTAACATTTAAAAAAAAAAAGTAAACTTATAAGATTTGATTACTCTATGAATTACCTCCATCTGTCTTAGCAAGACTGAAATAAGCAATGGTCTTCTTATTGAGACCGACGTCCCAACGCACCTCCACATTTTCTTGTGTCTGCGACTCTTTGAGACGCTTGTCGTAATCTGCCTCCAGCTTCACCAGTGGCCCAAATATGTTTTGATATTGGTATCCATCTTCATACCTGCAATAAAAAATCACAACTTATCTAAGACTATATAAAGACAAATTAAGGAACAATTTTGGGAAATGAATTTTTTTTCCAATAGCTGATACAAGAAAAACATAAACATAACACAAAAGCTTAGCTCTTTGGTTTTCATTGTAAAATATTTATGATAATTTCTAGTGATGGACAGGAGGAGATTTTTAAGTTCGGGAGGGAATCAAGAAGGAAATTAATTTCGTCCCAAGTTTAGGGAAATTTTCGAGAGAGAATAGAGAATTTTTTCCAGATTAGCATATATTAATTTGAAACTTAGTAGATACAAAAAATAAAAAATATTATGGTGATCAATTTCGGTGAACTACGCTCACTTTCCTCAGACCAGAGGGATTCACAAAAAGGATCACCAAAATCACCATAATATTTATGCATTTGTACTTGTATTGTAATTATTTTAGCGTATAAGGTGTTTTTGACTGTTATACACAAATAAAATAAATAATATATTTGTTCATTTTGTGCTTATATTGTAAAAAGTTTGTGATGTTTAATTGTGGTACCAACACGTATTATGCTAATTAAAAAACTATTTACAAAAAATAAACCAATCATTTTATAGTAATAATTATTTATTGGTATATGATGCAGTAAGAAATTAAACCATTAATATTAAGATACATGTATGTACTCCTTACCTTAAATTATTTGTATTATCTGCCTGTTATCTACAAAAAAAAATAGTTTTTTAATACGCATAATACGTGTTAGTACAAATACAGTACAAGTGAACATCACACAACACAAATTAATTACAGTATAAGCACAAAATGTACAAATACATTACAATATTTACAATACAAGTATAAAATGCACAAATATTATGGTAATCGATTTTGGTGAACTACACACACCTTCCTCAGACCAGAAGTATTCACAAAAGAATATATAAATTACAACCAACCTTCCGAATTAGTTATGTACAGGAGGTTCAATTTAAGTTATTATGTCTACAAAATGAAAATAATTTTTTAAGGGAAAATATGCATTTATTTAAATAAACTTAGAACCTATAAGTTTAAATTGTCCGGATTTTTAATTTAATAAGTAGCCTGGAAACATGATAAAAAATAATTGGTAACTTACGTTAGATTAAATTTGAAGATCATGAACTGACATTTTAAAGAATTTCACTTTCACAACTTCATCTTCTCTGGCGACAAGTTCCACATTATGTATAGGCTAACTTAATTAATTAAAATATATCTTTACTGAAATAGTGATGATGTAATGTATATGTATGTAGGGTCCCCTATTATTTAGTCTGTAAAATTAATAAAACATTTAAAAGAATGATAAACACACAGAACTCTTCTAGACTCAAAGGAATTTATCCCGCAGTTAAATACAGTTTTGATCTAGTTCATCTTCAATCTATTTTATTTATTAAGGTTAGAATAAGCATCTTGAATTTCTTTTTCTAAAGCAACCCTTGCTTTAAAGATTCTTATTCTAGTTTTGTTTCTTGGGCTTCTAACATCTTGATAACTCTTCGATTTGTTCGTTTCTTTTCATTTTTATTCTCACTTTCCTTTGCTTAATTAATCTTTTTCGTTTGATAGCTTCATGATATCTTTTTCTAGAGCAACCAACATGATTCAGTATTGACTTCGTAACATTTATTTTAGAAATGTCTCCACTGACAGCTTGTAAAAATCATACACAACTCTTTGGGCTTAACATATTTTCACGTACGAGGTATAGTCAAAAAGTTCCCGGAATTGGTTGAAATATGTTTATTGGACAAAGATAAAATCTTACAAAACTATATTTCTTCAAAATACTCTTCTCCTACAACAATACACTTGTTCCTACATCATACAGACAGTCAAAACACTTATGACATTTTTTAAAACGTATTTCAATTCTTTTATCACATTTTTACTGACAGCTTTAACACCTGCAAATCGATTACCTTTTATTGATGTTTTTCCGTGTGAACAGTCAGAAATTGGCCGGCATGAGGTCAAGCGAATATGGAGGATATTATAACTTGGTAACGTGGTGCTTGACTAGGTAGTTACGTACTAACAAGAATCGATGTGCAGAGGTATCGGCATGCAGCAAGATCCAATTGTTTTCTGCTCATTTTTTAGGCTATTTCCTCCTAATGGCATCTTGTATGCGCTTAAGAACTTTTTTGTGAATAAATTTACCTTATATGTGATATCATCAATTGTTATTCTTCAGTTTGCATGGACAGTTTGCGGAACACTCAATGTTGTCATCTGTGGTTACAGTCGAAGGGCGTCCACTACAAGAGTCATCTTCAACATTTATGCGACCTTCACGAAAACGTTTGTGCCTTTCGTAAAATTGGCTTTTCTTAATCGCCTTATTTTTTAGGTTTTTTTTTAAGCAACCTTCAATTTGCCAACTTTTCAGATTTAACAAAATGTTCTTGAATTGAGCATAAGGTTTGATGCAATTATGTATAAAGAGAAGGAGCTAATGGTTTTTCTAATTGGAAAAATGATAAAAAAGGTTCTATATTATTTGCTAATGTAGTTTGTAGCTAATTAATGAATCCTTTAGTTTATTTTTCACTTCCATAAATTATGCACATGTAGGTTTATCATTGTCAGACACATCTTTAAAAAAACCTTTCTAAATGAGGTAACATTTCAATGGCTCTCTTGGCCACTGGGTCATTTTTAAGTGCAATTGCAATTGCAATCATACTCTATGCAATTATGTATATAGAGAAGGAGCTAATGGTTTTTATAATTGGAAAAATGATAAAAAAGGTTCTATATTATTTGCTAATGTATTAAAAAAAAGGCAAGTTTGTAGCTAATTAATGAATCCTTTAGTTTATTTTTCACTTCCATAAATTATGCACATATAGGTTTATCATTGTCAGACACATCTTTAAAAAAACCTTTCTAAATGAGGTAACATTTCAATGGCTCTCTTGGCCACTGGGTCATTTTTAAGTGCAATTGCAATTGCAATCATACTCTATGCAATTATGTATATAGAGAAGGAGCTAATGGTTTTTATAATTGGAAAAATGATAAAAAAGGTTCTATATTATTTGCTAATGTATTAAAAAAAGGCAAGTTTGTAGCTAATTAATGAATCCTTTAGTTTATTTTTCACTTCCATAAATTATGCACATATAGGTTTATCATTGTCAGACACATCTTTAAAAAAAACCTTTCTAAATGAGGTAACATTTCAATGGCTCTCTTGGCCACTGGGTCATTTTTAAGCCAGCGAACTGGACAAAATTGAAGAGCAAATAAAGAAGATTTTGTCGTAGCTGTATATACTGCCCTATGAACAGGAACATTTTTAAACAAGTTGTATATAGCTCGCAAGAATTTAGATAATTTCCAACCGGTTTCCTTCATTCCACATTTAACTCTTCGCACGTGATTAACAAACATAACCGAAATTAAATATTTCTGTAGATAGTGTAAATGATAGTTCCTACAACTTCCACTAGAATGCACCATTAACTTAGACATGTCTTTGGCCAACTCCCTCAGCCTATCAAAAACGTAAATCCTCTATGAATGAAAAGGGGCGGGGCAGCCAATCCAGAGCTTGTATGGTTTCGGCTCAGTCTCCTGTCTTTACGCACATGTAATACGAAAATATTCTTGATCTATCGCTCCACCCAAGCACATTGTTTTAAACATTTATCTTATTTTATCTGTTTTCTAGTTTTCAATTATTTTGTTGTAGTTATTATTGTATCATAAATGAAAGATACTGTTAAAAGATTCAACTAAAATGTTGAACATTTTTTATATTTGTACTTTTCATTATAATTGTACATCTAGAATAAAATAGCGTTAGAAATTATAATTTTAACTTTAAATATAAATTTATAAATAAATATAATATATTTATAAATTTGTATGTTCCTTTATGTTTCTAAAATAAAAAAAATGAACTTCACATTTTATTAAAATTATTTTACGTTACTTTAAAATGGGTAAAATAATTTCCACGTGTGAAGGGTTAAAAGCGTTATGAAGAGTATGGAGCCCAAAACTTCCTACATTTAAAAGATTTTTGTTATTCTCCTCTTTCAACAAAACTTTGTAGTTCTTGAAGGAATCTTTAACTAACCGTTGCTTTCCACGCTCATAACCACTCACATAACCCACCCACACGCCCGCCCATACACGTACGGTGGTATTGACTCACCCGCCCACCCATACACGTACGGTGGTATTGACCCACACGCCCGCCCATACACGTACAGTGGTACTGACCCACCCACCCACCCATACACGTACAGTGGTATTGTATGGGTGGTATTGATATACCCGCTCACACGTACAGTGGTACTCAATAGGCGATAGATGGTATTGAAGGTTATTGAAGGCGATTAAAATTTACTGAAGGTTTGTATATTTTACACTTCAGTAAAAGGTGGTGAAATACAAGGTATGCCTGAAAATGAGGGTCAGAGGGTCGAGTCTCAAAAATTTTAAATAGCAACATAGGTTGTGTTACACCTCATTTTTAAGGTCTTAACGCCTTACTATTATTGATGTAAACATTCTCAAATTATTGTTACCCCTAAGGGCAAGATGGCTGAAAATGTCAAACATTTTAGTTTTTAAAGTTAATGTTACTGTAACTCTTCTGTACATTTCAAGGATATACAATTTTTATCCAATACTACCAATGACATGTCCTTTCAAATAACAATAAGATTGGGCATTTTCAATTTTTTTATGTTTCTGTTTTTTCAAATCATTATTGTTGTTTATGAGCAATTGTTATACTTTTATGTATTGATTGCCCATTTTTGTTGTTAATTTTGGCAGAATCAATGACCATGCTTAAATCTGTTGATCTGCAACAACTAATTTTGAGTAAGATGTAGGATGGGTGTACAATAAGCTCCATGACCTTAAGAGGTTTTATTTCTCAAGTACTTGACAATGAGGCAAAGCATTATTTAACAGCTCTGTCACTGGAATGATGCAGAACATAGATTGATACACCTAACACTCTCACCTAATATTGATCCAAATAAAAATTTATCCTAATATTTACATTAATGTCGATCACAGTCATTTAGAGCAGGGGTTCTCAACCTTTTAGTAACCAAGTACCACTTGAAATTTTCAGATATTTTGACGTACCACCTTATATTTATATATTTTTATTTTTATAAATAATTATATATAATTTACATTTGGTCATGTTTAGGAAAATAAAAATGCATTCTACAAGTGTATGTACATAGAATTTACTTAGATACAAAATGAAATGTATCTTACATTAAAAACAATCTCAAATTAGTTCATTGAACACAGTCATTTAAATTTAAACAGATCCTAATGAGCTCGTTGTTGTTGTTTGTCCTTGACCAAATTTTCTATATCTGGGTCGATTGAACTCAACTTGATTCTAAGTCCTCTTCAACACTAATGCGGTTTCTGTATTTATTTTTTATGTACAGCAGTTCTGAAAAGCCTGATTCACATAAGTACGAGGTTACAAATGGAAGTAAAAAGATTATTGCTTGCTTGAACACTGATGGGTATTCAGTTTTTTCCCCATACAAAAGTCTATTAAAGATTTTTTTTTTAACGAATCTTTCATTGAGCTGTCACTTGTATGGTCGATGAAACACTCTTTTGAGTGACTAGGAAATTCCCCTGAAAATGGATTTCTAATCCACTCATATTTAGAAAAATCTTGATTAAAATATTTATCAAAACTCGTTTGAAGGGCTTCCATATGACTAGTGATATCATCAGTCACTTCTGGCTTCAGAGAAATATCATTTTCTTCCAAAAATGCAGCAAGAGTAGGGAATGCAGAGAAATCCTTGTCCTGTGCTTGAGAGTGAAACAGAACCAACTTTTTCTTGAAGGATGATATTTTATCGTTGGTAGTGAACGCTGTTGTACTCGGCCCTTGAAGTCCCATGTTCAAGATATTAAGCCTATCAAAAATATCAGCCAAATACGCCAATCGTGATAGCCATTCATCATCATTGAACAAGTGTTTTATGTCATGATTTTGTTCACTTAAAAACCTAAAGACTTCTGACCTCAGTTCAAATAGACGAGTTAGGATCTTGCCTCGTGACAACCATCTAACCTCGGTATGTAGGAGGAGAGTTTGATATTTTGCACCCATATCTTCACACATCAAAGAGAAAAGCCGTGAATTAAGAGCCCTGGCCTTAGTAAAATTAATGACCTTCACGCTATCCGTTAAAACAGACTTAAGGTTGGCAGCCATACCCTTGGAAGCCAAAGCTTCTCGTTGAATAACGCAGTGAGTACTTTGGCATTCTGGAGCAACTTTTTTTTATTCTTGCTCCTAATCCACTGAAATTACCCGACATAGCTTTTGCTCCGTCCGTGCACAAACCAACACATTTAGACCATGATATTACCGCTTTCATAATGTACTCATTTATGACATTAAATATGTCCTCAGCCTTAGTGTTTGATTCAAGAGGTTTGCAAAATAAAAATTCTTCCTTTACTTCACTTTGATAATCAAAACGTATGAATACGAGAAGCTGCGCCATATTTGCTATGTCTGTGCTTTCGTCTACTTGCAGTGCAAAATAATTACATTCGCGCAGCTGAGGTAAAAGCTGTTCTTCAATACTCGAAGACATCTCAACAATTCGCCTCTTTACTGTGTCATTGGACAACGGAATTTTCTCGATTTCCTTTGCTGCCTTGACCATATCCTTAGCGACCGGAAGTAAAAGTGTTTCGCCAATTGTGAGGCTTACCTTCTTTAGCTATTCTATAACTGGCAAGGTACGATGCTTTGAACAGTTTTTTGTCTATATTTACAAATTTTGCCATGCAGTGATTTTTCTCTCTTACACAATTCAGATTTTCTTTGAAAAAATTCAATAGGTTTGTCAACCAAATCGGGATGCTTAGTAGTCTGGTGCCGCTTTAGTAAGGAAGGCTTCATGCTCTGATTTGAAAGTGTTTCTGAACATACAACACATTGTGGAATATGATTATCGTTATTTTCTGTGCCAGGTTTTACTATAACTCCTAACTGTAAGTACGCTGCATCGTACTTACGATTTGGCTGAGGTTTAATCTTCTTTTGACTGTCCTTAGAGGTGGAGGGGTTAGTCAAATATCGCTTCATTATGTCCACTAAAATCTATGCTGAATTACTACTAAAAACTAAAACTAAACTTCACTACATGGAACACAATCGAAAAACAGCTAACATTGGCATCAGAATGAAACTACTGGGTGAGAAAGTAACAAAAGAACGTGACACCAGCTCATGCCACTGTCAAAACAAAACTGACGAGGTGGGATGGTCGTGATCGTGATGAGTGGCGGGGGGTGAGGAGTGGGAGAAGGAATTGAGTCACTCGGGTTGTTTGTTTAGCGGCAAGGTCAGCGTCAAACTGCCACTATTCTATGTAAAACACAGATGGAGGAATTGTATTCTTAACGCGGAAATGTTGCATCGTAACAGTTTTTATTAATATATGACTGCGTACCACCTGAAATGTCCCCGCGTACCACCGGTGGTACACGTACCACCGGTTGAGAACCACTGATTTAGAGGATGTCAATACTTGACTGTATGTAGCTGGGGATTCCAACACTATGCACTGCTGTGGATAAATCGTTCTGTTTCAATTTGAATAGCTTCAGACTTTGGTCATATTCAGTTTTATTTAAAGTGTTGACATTCAATATATAAGTTGGTAAATTGTAACTAATTCAACTAAGTAGTGAACATAGTAAAGAATTTAACTGTTACCTGAGCAGAACCTGTTGTGGCTCCTCGTCAACCCCGGGTTTCTCAAGATCCAAAAAGGTGGCATCTGCGTTGTCTCGCCACAACTCCTCAAGCTTGGCTATCTGAGTAGATGTCACCTGCCGTGACCGCAGTTGGTCTTGCTCTGCAGGGACTTTCACCAGCCATGCCAGAAAACTGCGGTCAGCAATTAATGGCTTCCACTGCTCATGATCCCTGTCAGAAAACATTATAAACTTAAAAAAGTATAGTTTATTCATCGTTATTATTTACTCCTGGATCCCCACCTTTCATGAGATTATTTCATATAAATAGAAGTGTATTATGTACAGAAGGTTTCCATGCTCCAAATTACAGGCTGTGAATAGCCGCTAAAGTAGAATTAAAGAGTAATAATGAAAAACGCTATTAGAAACCTTACCAGAAACTGGAAATGCCACTGATAACCCTTATTTTTCATTCCCAATTCCGGTGTTTTTTTCATTAGACAACAAAATTATGCATTGATTTTCAATTCTGGGAAAACATTGATTAACAGGAGTAGAAATTACCTACTAACAGATAAATCTACTTTAATAGATCTTAAATTATTGCCAAATAAATTCAATTATCACTTTATAAATCCTGGTACAAAATTGCGTTCTCTAAATAAATCATCTTCAACAATTTGTCTTCCAGTTTTAATAATGCTTTCATTTTAAATATGTTTTTATGATTAGACATATTCTATTCTATAAATAGATAGAAGAATTAAAATATATGTTGGTTGGGATACAGTTCTTCTTTTAATAAAGACAAAATTAAGAGCGTGATTTGCAATCATTTATGCTCTAATAAACTTCTATTTAACTAGGAGGTACAACCCAAACTATTTATTTATAGATAACTGGTTTTTGGTTTTGTATATATCAATTTAGTTTATAAATGTTAACAACTGTTGTTATTATAGTTCTAAGACGAGCCACCTGCCCTATTACGCACACCCCCTCTTGATTACGCACACTTACAATAGATATTCCATCTAATAGGAATATTTGTGCCAGTAATTTTTTTAGTTAGTGAAGTCTGCAACCAAAGATGGTTTAAACTTCATTACATTTACATGGGATTACACTAGCGCTCTACAATGAACCACAAAAACAGCTGATATTTTGAGACTCAAAATTTAACCTTGGATGGGAAATTTATTTGTGTATAAAATCAGTGGTTATACTCAGCTACTTTCTTAAAGTGTTTTTGGCATTCAAGATTGAAGTAACTGGTGGCCTTCTGTACAAAATGCTGTTTTCTAACAACCAAAATCAGATTATTTCTATTACTACTTGCTTAGTAAAAAAAAAAAAAATTAATAAAGCTTATAGTAAATTCTTAAGATTATTACCATCGATGTAAGCTTATTTAAACCCCATTTACTAACTAATAAAGTTAATAAACTAAGCTGTGACCATCTTAGTTAATTGTTATAACAAACATTAAAAAAAAGAAGTCACTTTATACTGTAGTTAGTTGTTTAATCTTAAAAACTACTTCAAATTGGGAAATCACACCCCGCTCCCCCACTCTATCCAGTAATAGAATCTCAACATATAAAATTATTTTTATGTATGTTGTGAATGGCCCCTTCTGTTACTTAAGTAGGGGCGTGGTATGGGAGTAGTGATTTTTGAGTTTGAGCCGAGTCCAGTGGTTGAAATTTTTTTCGAGTATCGAATATTTTTGAGCGAGTATTTAAAGAAGTTTCCCTGTTCACTAGAAAAAGTAAAAGGCGAACCATTAAGCCTGAGTTTTTAAAAGGGGTTTTCTGTTCACTCCAGACAACTGTAAAAGGGATCAAAACCCTATTTAAAGTTTTGCCAGATTAAAAAATATATACATCAAAATGAACAAAATAATTTTGATTTTTGTTTGAAACTGTAAAAAGAATGTATCTTTTAAACTAAATGATATCACATCAAATTTAAATTAATTGTTGTACAATATGATTATATGGCATTGCATATTTTTAGGTCCCCTAACATTTTAGCAAACAAAAAAAGGGGGTTTTTTAAAAGTAAAATCTTTTTTAAAAAATACAAGGTAAATTCTGTTTTAAGAGGGTCAAGCGTAAGTATACTGTGCAAAGCTTGTTATTATTTTTAAAGGTAGAATATTTTTGTGTAAACATTAAATTGGTAAACCTGAAATTTAAATACAAAAAAAAAAATAGAAGTTTCTTTTTATTATTAAAAGTGTTTGTTGACACAATTTTTAATATCTACGTTACGAAGTATATAAAAATTGATAGGATTCCACACACATGAACTATGCAACAATATGACATTTTATTATTTTTCTTTTTTCCTGATTCGGGGTTTTTCATCTACGTTAGTAGCAAGATACTGAATCCCATACACAGAGAAAAAAGTTGGGTTTTCCCCGCAGTCATTGTGGTTTAAATTCCGCTTCGGAAAAAAGAATTCTGCTGAGCGGAAACTACGGCAGAAAAACCCTCATCCCAGCGGGAAATTTGATTAGGAAAATAGTTTAACGGGTTTTTTTGGGCACCCCTGAAGGATCTCTCTCCCCTTTCTTGGGTCATAAAGACCAACCCAAAATTCTGTTCTATTCACGCTTTTTTTGGGGTAGGTAAAAATGACTAGTAGATCTCAACCAACAAAAGCTACCTTCCAGCTCTGTTGTTCACTTTAAATCAACTAGTTCAAATCAAAATGAACAAACTCGTTCACTATTTCCCCTAGGTCTTTTGGAGTCGTTTTTTTGCTACTATTCTTAAAAGTTTGTTTGTTTTTAATTACCTACCAAAGATAACGTATTTTTAAGGAAAAAATAAAACACAAGGAAGATACATATTCATTAAAAAACTTAAAAAATT
Organism: Stictocephala bisonia; assembly: GCA_035578905.1. Taxonomy (NCBI): domain Eukaryota; kingdom Metazoa; phylum Arthropoda; class Insecta; order Hemiptera; family Membracidae; genus Stictocephala; species Stictocephala bisonia. The sequence continues at coordinate 94,160 of JAQJVL010002219.1, forward strand.
TACTAAAACTACATTAAGATGTAAATCAATATTTTGTTAAAAAAAACCACTAATGAACTTTGGGATTTTGGAAGCTTTGAACGAGTTTACAGTAAATTTCAATCAAATACTCTAAGTTACGAGTACTTGCACACACCTAGACTAAAGTGTTCTGAACCAGGAATCAATTTGACTAAAAAACCAAACCAATAAAAAAAGTTTAAACCCATTAACTTCTGGATATATGTTAACCAATTTAGGAAACCAAAAAAGTTTTTCCCCTTTATCCCAACGAAACCCACGTAACATTTCTTCTAAAAATAAATCAGACAAAAGGAGAATATAGGGGTAAAGATAATTAGAGGGTATTTTAAAATCTTTATCCTAAAAAAGGAATTCTAAAATTTGGGTTTTAAATACTTTAGGTCCACAAATTAAAAATAAATATAGTTATACTAAATCTTGTGAAGAGCCTACCAATTCATTTTTGGGGGGGTTTTCTGAGAGGCCAAGGTTTCCCGGGCACAAAATAACAACAGAGTCCGTTTACCCCGGGATGAAGCCTAAGACAAAGACGTTTCGAACGCCACAGGAATAGCACTCCAGGATTGTTTCTCCTAGTGGTCCATCTTTGTGTAGTGTCACTTCCTAATAAGAAAACATTGGTCATTATATTATATTCTGCTGTTCACAAAGTATGTTACTGAATAATCTAGAACCAACAGAGAGAAAATTCCAAAATTTTAAAAACTTCTCGTAAGTTTTAGTATCTCCATACTTTTACACAATTGTTGATTATTTTTTTTGGGGACTTATACACTAACTTCCATTGGAATTACATAGAATAATACATTGTGTTCTTTAAGGCTCCTTCACACCAAAAATGCCGAAATATTGATACGTTTTAGGCGTATTAATACCTCGGCTACACCTTTCATGCTCTGTTCACAATGTAAGTTATGTCAAAGAGGATGTATGCAATTTAATGTTTAAATCGTTATTGTTTTTAATGGAAATTTTTTATACTTTTTTTATTGATTCCCATCTTTGGTTTTTATTTCCTTACTTTCATGCATACAAAAAAAATGTTTAAAGGTTCTATCGGGGATGGGAAAAAAACAACAGGCGAATCGGCTTTTGCACCCATACGTGAGAAACCCCGTAGCAGCGGGGTTTTTCCCAATCTGTATTATACTCCACCTGTCCAAATATTAATACTCTGTTTAACTGCACCCATTGAAATCATCACAGTATTTAAGCGTTTTTAGAGCGACATCGGGGGTTTTAATACTTTGGTGGTGAAGAGACAACATATTCGGGGTCGAAAATTTTTTGACCCAACCCCAAAAATTTTTAAGGACATAAGAGTGATTAGAACATTTATCTTGTATTGCAAATATGTGCTGGCTTTTTATGAACTAAGTTAATTCCGTCTTCAAAATATAAATTTTCTAGACAGTTGGTCTTGTAATCCATATTTTATTACTGAAAAATTAAATCTGTTTTGTATATTATTGCTTTACCTTTAATATGTTTTTACCATGTAGCTATTTTTTTTATATTGAGAAACACAGACGCAATATGTTTATTAAATATTGTTTTGACTCTGTCTTTTATAAGTATATATTACTTTGTCAATGCTCTACACAATATGACAATAAAGATTACTTATTAATCTTATATAATAGGGAAATCACAAAGAAAATAACCTTGTGTTTGGCTCGTACAAGATGATTGATGATGTGGGATCCGGAGGTGTTGCCTCGTCCGTTGCAGAACCACTTCTTGCATACATTGCACATGACCACACAAGATGGATCATGAATGGCACAGTACTTACAGGCAAATACTGGCAACTCCTGTGTAATAAAATACAGTTCAACTTATATCAGATAGTTGAAACTGACTTAAAACAAATTAAAGTAAGTCTCAAAGGCAGCAAATAGTAAAAAATGTTTGTCTTCAAAGTGCAGTACAAAATTCAGTTTTAATTTATTCAATTGAGTGCATCACTTCTGCGATAAGTATGTTCTGATGTGACATCCATTGCTTCAGTTATGAATTAATGCATCCCTACTACCCCACTTCCTACTGCTTAAATATACTATCTAACTCATGATTTTGGCACTAATGGAAATTACATTACATCGATCCAATCTTATTAAAACAGATGTTACATCGCCTTCTTTCTATTATTATATATGACTATCAGCACTAAATGTTAATTATATGACCATCAAAAGCTAAAACCAGCATTGCTAAAAACGTTTTCTAGAATAATAATTTACAATGTACCTTAGTACATTGCTTTACCTTACTTGGTACAGCTCATACTCTTTAATCAGTTGTACATAATACAACAGAAATTGCTACCTTTATTCAAGAACAATAAGAAAAGAATATGTGAAGTAAAAAAAAAATTTTAATTGTATTCAACCTGCGTTTTAAAATGATACCGGACTTTTCACTGTACGGGGGCGCTACCCTTTAAAAATTTATTGCCACGGGGTTAATTGTTTTGTTTGCATCTTCCTCTTCCTCCTCAAACTGAAGTTCCCAAAAAAACCTTTGGTGCAAACATTCCCTTTTTTTAAAATGCATCCACAGGAATCTTTCCATTTACCTGCAGAAAATATAATACATTTCACTTACATGAATTTTAAAAGGGAAATATTAATGTCAAGCATAATGAATTAGTATCAAATGTTTACTCAATTATTACAACTAGAACCAGGTTTTGCAAAAGCACACGAGTTAAAAATTTGGTAAAAAGATAATAATTGATCTGAGAAAAGTAAAAACAGTCTCTAAAATGAAAAGTAAATATGGGCATGAAATTAATAATATTTGTTTAGTAATTTAACAATATGTTAAATAAAGTTACTTGTACCCTTGATTAAATTAGCTTATAAAATCAATGATAAAGAGTTATACATTTGTTGTTGTGGTAATGGGAATGAGATTTTTTTCAAATTTTTTACAGAAATTTTAAAGCTCCCTTAGATAAACCCACATTAAATCATTTTTAAATGATGGTTGCTTGACCATTTTAAAATATTTTACTTTTTTATATGTTATTACCATACTCGTAAGAGGTTCAAAAATGATTTTTAAAGAATTTTATCCTTTACCGTTTATGCGTGGCAGCCATTTTGTTCACTAGAATCCGGAAATTTTGGTTTGCAGACATTAGCAACAAAAACTGATTATCTCGGGTTTTGGGTTTTTTCTACGCTTTCAAACCAACCCATTCTTTTCAAAAAGATCTCGTCTACAATATTTGTTATATTTTTAAAGCCCAAAAAGCGTTTTTTTCCCCAAAAAACCCCAAAAAGTTTGTTTTAAAAACTGGAAATCTCACTTTTTGGGAGTTTAAAAAAAAAAGGAATTTACTACTTTCGCTTAAAAAAACGATAAACTAAATTATAATTTTCAAAAGTAAAAAAAAAAAAAATTTTTTTCTCGATGTTAATTTAATGTGAATTTCTCTAATGAAGGTGTTATTGGAAAGTATGTAAAGTTAAAATGGAATGTTGTGTTTCGATATTTATTAATATATATATAGGTCTCAAAATAAACAACAATGAAAGATACACATTTTTAAAAATTTCTTAAAATATCTAAAAACCATTCCACATTTACATATACCTCACCTTATTCTAACTCATAATTGTTTAGAAGCACACTTTTTTTTTGATACTTTTTGAACTGGATAAATCACCTTTCTTTATTTTTTAACTCCCAAAAGTGAGTTTCTCAATTTAAAACACCAAATTTTGGGGGAAATTTTTTTGGGAATAAACTTTGCTTTTTGGGGCTTTAAGAGATAAAAAAATATTGTAGAAGAATTTTCTGAAAAGAATGGCTTTGGTTTGAAAGCTGAAAGGATAATCCAATCGGGGAATAATCAATTTATCGCTAATGTCTGCAAACCCAAAACAGTATTTAAAAACAAAAATGGCTGCCACGCTTTAAAACGGTAAAAGAAAAAAATTCTTTAAAATCTTTTGAACCTTTTTCTTTTTCCTCAAAGACGCCGTCAAAAAGGACAGGGGGAATTGAAAGTAATGAGAGTGATGATGTAGAGAATAGTGTAGTCCGTTACTACCTGAGTTCGACTTAGCTCAGAAAAATTTTATTAATACCCCCATAGCCAAACAACTTGGGACTACACTTTACGGAACCCCAACCCACATAGTGAGGGTTTGATTTTCAGCTAACTGACGGTCTGACACTAGACTTTCCCTACAAAACATTGAACCTTGATACCATTCAACACGGACATCCAACTTCCTATTTGTTACGTCGATAAAACCCATTGTGGGGACGGTTTCGGTATTGGGAAACCCGAGCATGGAAACCTATCCCCTACAATCTCTAAAACACTTTGTCCCAAGTACTGGGGAACACACTCGCCACCTGCCGACCTTATGAGTTGGTATAAAACATATGAAAAAATCAGCAACCCAATTTTTAATTTTTAAAAGGACACTTTATATGGATTGACCCCGGGCGACCCAAAGCCTGCTGGTAATTTATTTCAAAAAAAAATTGGATTTTTGGATTAAGTGGGAAAAACCCCAACTTCTTGGGCGCGGGGGGATTTTTTTTATTCATTCATAAAATCTTTCTTTTCAACTTAACATAAAGGATGCAAATTTGGGCCTCGATTATATCATTTTATTTTCGACTGTTTCCTTACTTAGAGTCAGTCGACTAACTTTTTTTGGCTAATTTTGTTTAAGTTATATTAAAATGTGCGTTCCTGTGTGGTTCCTGATATAATCTAACCACAAAGTAAAGCATAGAATGTTTCAAATCAAATCAAATCTTCTTTATTCATGGAATATACATTGTATACAATTGAATAGTGTCAATATGAACAGGAATAAAATATTTTCCCATTCTTTTCTAAAAATACAAAACATGCAATTTTCTTTAGCTATGTTGTAATTAGTTTCAAGGGGGGGAAAAGTACTCTTCTAGGGAAAATATGTCTTTTTATAAAAAAAGAATTTTGTTTAATTTTTTGAAATTGTTTCTTTTTTAATATTAATTGGGGATTTTTTAGAAACTTCCTTTTCCCAAAAATTTGTTGGTTTTTTTTCAAAAAACTTTAAATTGTGTGAGATATTAATTTTAAACCCCTTTGTTTTTAGTGTTGTAAGGTGGGGGTAGGAGGAATTTGGTTCAAAAGCAATTTTATTTTTTTTTAGAAACGGGTTTGTTCAAATATTACTGTCCATGACGTTTAAAAACCCCAAAACTTAAAAAAGCTCTTTATTGTTTGGTCATGTTTTAATTTAAAAAAAAAATTCTAACTGCCTTTTTTGTGTTTTAAAATGCTTCCATATTTTTTGTTGTTGTGGGAACTAAAGGCATATACCATAAGACAAATGAAAGAATGTTAGCAAAATATATTTCCTTAGATTTTTTTGGGTTTCAAAAAAGGCCTTCTATCAGGAGTAAATTCCTAACTCAGTTTTGATAACAATTTACTAATAGTATTCCAGTTAGTGTTTATCAAGTTTAATCCGAAAAGAGACTGCTTTTTTTTCAAATCTCTTGTGAAATTTTAAATTTTTAATTAATGGTTCTGTCAATGTTATTTGGGAATTTTGAACCTAATAAAAATTTTTTTTTGTACATTTAAATTTTAGGTTTCTTTCTTAGGAATTTTCCAATATTTTCCAATTTAATGAAACGGGGTATTTTTAAACCTGATCTACAGAATTTTTCTGAAACTTTCAAATTTAGTTTCAGGGAAAGGCAAAGGTTTTTTGTGGCAGATATTAAGAAATTGCAAGTCGTCAAAATAACTAAAAAAAGTAAGGCCATTTTTAAACCCCCGTGGGGGACCAAAATTGTACGTTGAGTTTTTGAGACCACTTTTGTAATAAGTTGTCTTTTTTAAATGATGATTTCAAAAATTGGGACGATTTTATAAGGGATGATTGGAACCATTTTATTTCATTTTTGAAACCCTATTAATTGTTTTTTCAATCAAAACAGGGGGGTTTACCTGGAATGCTTTTTTACAGATCCATAAAAATACCCGTTTTTTATTCATTTTATCCACTGATTCAATTTAAAGTTCAAAGCTGAAACTGCTGGTTTACTGTTTTCCCGGCCCAAAACCATGTGAATTAATTTAAAATTTAGAATCTTTTAAATAAGTTATTAACTGGTTATTTGCAATTTTTTTTATAAATTTTTGTTTTTACTGGGGAATAGAGATGGGCCCATAAATTTTATCGGGGTTTTTAAATTTAAAACACTGATTTGTGAATTGGGTTTAAATTTGTTTTTTTTAATTTTTGAGGGAAAATTCCTCAATGAAAAAGTTTATAAACAAAATGTAAAAATAAAAAAAAATTCACCTTGAAAAGAAAAGAAAACAAGTTTTAAAAAAAAGTTTTATTGGTTCTATAAACCTTTTTTAAATTTTTTATTTTTAGTTTTTGGGGGAAAAAAAAAATTATACTCGGGGAAACAAATTAAGTTAAAACTTTATAAAATAATCACATTTAAAATTATGTAAATCCTTTAAAATTGTAAAATTAAAATTATAATTTTAAAAAAAAAAAAAAATTTTTTAAAATTTTTCAGGTATAAAAACTTCTGTTGAATTTTTTGAAAAAAAATTCCATTGTTAGATTAAAGCAAAAATTTAATTTATTTGAAAAAAATGTTATAAAGCAAAAATTATTCCTTTTTATTTTGGAAAATACCAAAAAGGGGTTTAAAAAGCAAAATTTTTTTAAAAATAAACAAAGCAGTAAAAAGAAATTTGTTTTTTTGGTGGTATTTTTTTATTTTTGAGATGACATTTTATACGCTTGTATCCCCCCTTTTTGGTATTCTTCAATTTACATTTAATTTTTCCCATGACCCGCCAATTTTAGCGGAACTTCTTTTTACTTTTTAATTTTGTTTCCAAATTTTATAAAATTCTCAAAATTCTAAAGGTGTAGAAAGAAATTTGGCGTTTGTTAAAATTTGCCCTTTGTTGATAAATTATATATTTAGTTTTTTAAATTGCATTTAAAAGTGTTGAATTATAATTTTCAAGTAAAATCAAACAAAATTTTTCAAACGTAAAAAGCACAAATTACATTACAATAAATTTAAAAAGTAAAATTGGTGATGGTTTCGGTGAAACCAGAAATTCTGGACCAGAGGGATTCAAAAAAAAATATTTGTTTTTTAATAAAAATAATTTTATTAAGTTAAACCCAAAATAAAAACTATGTTGGACGTAAAAAGGGTTTTGAAGCACATAAATGTAGGGCCACATTTGCTTTTTTTTTAATAATTTTATTTTCTTCTTAAAAAATTTAAAATATATTTTTTGTATAGAAATTTTCAATACGTACAGGTAGTTATAGGTAGCGGGTTTTGGGTTGTAATAGATTTTTTATTTATATATATAAGGTTTGGGGTAGTACACAGTAGTGTTGGGTTTTTGCGGGGTGGGTTTCACACATAGTTTTGGGTGGGCGGGTTAGGTTCACCCAATGTGTTTTTTAAATGGGGGGGGTGGACACCCCCTTTTCATGTATGGGGGGGGAGGGTTTTTATAGGTTTTGTATTGTTATTTAAAGGAAAATTATTTTTTGTTTTTTATGGATTTTTAAAAAAATAGTTTTAGGGGAAGGCAATTTTTTATATAGTAATATTTAAATTAAATTTTTCAAATTTTTTTTCACAAAAAACAAACTTTACAATAACTTTGTAAAATCATAAAAAAAATTTATATTGTAGGTTTTTTTACTTAAATTTTTTTCATTGGTACTTCTGTTTGTATTTAAAACCCATGCAGTTTCAGTGGCATTAAAAATTTTAAAATTTTAATTTAAAATTTAAAAAAATAGTTTTTTATTTTTTTATTAAAAACCCAAAACAAAAAATGTTTAAATTTTTGGCCAATTTTCAAAATTTTAAATTAAGAAAAAAATTAGGGGTTTAAAAAATATTTATTATCTATATTATTATATATATATATTTTTATATATATAAAAGAAAAATGGGAGAGAGGAAGGAAGAAAATTTTATATTTTATGGAAAAAATTTTTTCAATAATTTAAATTTTTCGTAAAAGTTACTTTTCAAAAAAATATTAAAATTTTTTTAAAAAACGGAAAAAACATGTTTATTCGTTTTTAAAAAACACGCAATATGGTACGACGGAAAACAACAATTGTTGAAAATTTTCCTTCCTCAACTACATTTAATACAGAAAGATTGCCATAGCCATTTAAGGCAGTGGGAGGGGGTTTGGGGTTTTTTTGGTTAAAAAATGTACAAAATTAAATTTTTAAAAAAAAGATTCAAGGAAAATTTTGTACTCGTTTAGGGAGTAATCTTCCTTTTAGCCCAAAAAAACAAAATTTAAACCTTTTCCCCAAATTCAATTCTTCCCCCTTTTGGCCCTCTTAAAATATTTAAAATTTTTAAAGTTTTCATCAAACAAAATTTTCAAAAAATTTTTACTTTAATTTTTTGTAAAAAAGAAAAAATGAAATTTAAAAAGTAAAAATGTTGCAAATATATTCTAGATTTAGAATATATAAATTTTTAAATAAAATTTTAAAATTTTAAAGTTATGTAATTTAATTGTGCGCCACAAAGTGGTCACACTATCCATGTGCTGTTTTTCCTTATATAAAAATAACATTCTTTTGTATGACATGATTTTTAGCTGTACACAGTTATAATATATAAAAAAAAATATATAAAAATTAATAAAAAAAAACCAGGGCCGGGGAACAAGGGGGGGCAAAGGGGGGCGGTTCCCGGGCGGAAGGGGAGGGGCCCCAAATTTTTTATCAAAATTAAAACTTTTAAAATTTTTAATACCAAATTAGGGTTTTTAATAAATTTTAATTTTAAAATGATAAAATAAATTTTTAAAACAATAATTTTTTTAAAAGAAAATTTTTAATAATTGAAAAGTAAAAAAAAAGACCCTAATAGCTAGTTAACAAAAATTTTTTACATTTAAATAAAGATCCATCAAGGCGGCCGCGTCCACTTCCGTGCCCCGCCCCCAAAAATTTTAAAAAAAAAATTAAAATTATAAATAAAATTGGGCCCCATTTTAAAAAAGTTTAAAAAAATAACACCCCAATTTTTTTCCTTACCCATTTTTAATTTTCCCCAATTTTCATTTAAACCCTTTTTTAAGAAAATTTTTTAATATTTAAACCCCTTTTTTTTTTGGGAAATTTAAAATTAATAAGTTTTCCCCCCCCCCCAAAAACAAAAAAAATTTTTTTAAAATTTTTTTTAAAATTTTTGTTTTTCCAAATTTAAAAACTTTTTAAACCTTTCCCCTTTTTTTAAAAATAAAACAAACAAAAAAAAACCCAAAAAATTTTTTTGTTTTGTTTTTTTAAAAAATTTTTAAATGGATTTTTAAAATTTTCAAAAAAAAATTTAAACCCCAATTAAAACCCCTTCCAAAAACCCCTTCAACCCCCTTTCAAAAATTCCAAAAAAAACAAATTTTTTAAAAGAATTCAAAATTAATAAAAATCCCAAATCCCAAAAAAAAAAAAAAAAAAACAAATTAAAAATTTTAAAATTTTACACCCAACCTTTAAAAATTTTTCAACACCCTCAAATTTTAAAATTATATAAATCAAAAAATTTAATCATAAATAAAACAAAAACAAATTTTTTTTTTTTTTAAAAAAAATTTAAACCTTTTTTTTAAACCAAAATTTAAATTAATTTAAAAAAAAAAACAAAATTTTATAATTTAAATTTAAAGTTTTAAAATTTTCTAAAATTTTTTAAAAACTTTAAAAATTTTTCCCCAAAAAATAAAAACTTTTAAAGAAAAGAGAGAAATGTACCCGAAAAAAAATTAAAAAAATTCCCCCCAACTCAACATTCTAGGGATGGATTTTTTCGAGCTCAAGTTGGTAAAAAAAACCCCAAAATTCTTCTAAAAAAGATCATATTTTTTTAGCATTTTCCACAAAAAGGACCTCAAAAAATTCTTTGATAAATCAAAATTTCTCCCAAAAAAGTCTTTTAAATAATCATTTTGGTTTTTCCCAATTAAAATTTTTACTATATTAAATAATTCCCCTTTTAAAATTTTTGGTTAATATTTGTATAAATTATAATACTTTATAAAAACTATGTCAACTTTTCTAATTTATTTGTTTACCTATTCCATTTTTTTTTTAATTTGTTAGGGATTTTTTGTTGTGGGTGAAGGGGGGAGGGAGGGGCGGCAAATTTTAGTTTGCCCCCCCTCAAAAATTGTCTAGATCCGGCCCTGAACAGAACCTACCCCGATTCAGAAGCGATTTGACAGTATCCATTCCCTGAGGTGGAGAGCGAGTGGGAGGGAGAGGGAAAGAGGGGGGAGAGAGAGGGAGGAAGAGATGCTCTCTAACCTTCTGTCCCTCCTCCACCCCTGGCTTAAGTCTGAGACTTACTCACCAAGCTGCTTTCCTTGAATTTCTTTTCCTCCTTATGTTATCTTCTTTCCTATTCTCGGCACACACTGCGCCAACTTTGACATCCCATCACCCTCAGCTAAAGTCTATGACTTATTCGCCAGGTGCTTACCTGAATATATGTTTCATTAGTGAAGTATTCTTGTTCTTTTTCTCGGCATTCTTTATGCCATTCCTACCACACCACTAATCTCTGTCCCGGCTTAAGTCTGTGACTTATTTGCCAGCCCGTTATCCTTAAAATGCTTCCTCTTGATAATTTCGACATAACTCTTCTCAGCACTCTTTGTGCCAACCCCAACACACCTCTCCCCTCACCTAGTGACTGCCAATATGATCACTGGAAACTTTCTCTCTAACCCTCTTGCATTCCCCTTCCTCTTGATTATCTTCAGGATTCTCTCACATCATCTGAACCTAAATTTGCATCATGCTTTCCTGTTCAAGTTCCTACACTCTGTAGTCTATTCTTATCATTATGCATCTTAACACGTTCGGTGCGGCGCGACGGGTATACCCGACGGGCAGTTCCCTTCGCGCAGTCTGACGTCGGATATACCAGTCATTAGTCCATTGCTCTGTTGTTTGCTTGGCTCTTATCGAGGAAGATTCTTACGCTGTCAGGCCCTTGTGAACATTGCCATTGTTGTTTGTGCGCGTCAGTCCGGAGTTCCCAAGCGTTTTTCATTCTCCGCCAGGTGCATCTTCTTTATTAGTTTATTGTTTTGTTATTAGTGTGTTAATGTATATATTTTAGTGTATTAGTTTATATATTTCAGTGTAATTTAGTGTTATTATCGTATAAATATGGCTGACAGTAACTCTGACAGTGAGATTGACCACTCCAGCAGTGAAGAGGACAGTGGAGAGGAGTTTGAAAGTGACCCATCGTCAGAAGATGAAGGTGAGTTTGAGCCTACTTGGAGTAATAGCACTGCTGGGCTTAGACAAATCCCTTTTACTAAGGAAAATAAATTAAATTGTCCAAAACCAACTGAGAATAGACCTGTCGATTGGCTGTGGCTTATATTTGATATTGTGTTACTTGAACAAATTGTTGATTTTACTAACAAGTATGCCCGAGATTTTTTTTTTTGCACATAACTTGGAACCTCAATCTAGAATTAATAACTGGAAAGACTTAACAGTTGAGGAATTTAAAACTTTTATTAGAATCGTTTTGCACATGGGTACTGTTCGACTAAATCTAATTAAAGATTATTGGAAAACCCATTACTTGTTTGATTTTAGAGCATTTAGAAATGCAATGAGTCGTGACCGATTTTTATCAATACTGAGGTGTCTCCATTTTGACAAATCTAAGGAAAATACCAGTAAACTGTTTAAAGTACAACTCCTAATCGATGCATTCAATAATACAATGAGTCAAATATATTATCCCGGAAAGGACCCATCTCTCGACGAAGGAATGATTCTCTGGAGGGGTAGGCTTACTTTTCGCCAATAGATTAAAAATAAAAAGCACAAGTATGGCATTAAAATTTATGCATTAACAGAACCTGATGGACTTGTAACCAATTTCATTATATACAGTGGTAAATGTGGACCATTATCAGGGACTAGACATGCCGGAAAAGTGGTAAAATACCTAATGCTAGGAAAATTAAACTGCGGCCATTCTGTATTTATGGACAATTATTATAACTTGCTTGGGAACTGTTACAAAAGGGGACATACTGCACGGGCACTCTTAGGAAAGATCATAAATCAATTCCAGTGGACTTGAAGAATGTAACACTGAGAACAGGAGAGAAGACCGAATGGTACGCTGAGGGTGTAATGCTGGGAAAATGGAGAGACAAAAGGGTGGTAAATTATATATCTACAGAATTTGAGAACAACATGGGTGAGGTGTATAACAAGCATGGACAGAGCAAACAAAAACCGATTCCAATTATTCAATATAATGCCAAAATGAAGGGCGTCGACCGTAACGATCAACTCTTGGCTTATTATCCCAGCGACCATATATCTATTAGATGGTATAAAAAGATATTTATATATGTCCTACAAATGATGGTTACAAAATAATCCTTTCAAGAAACAGAAAATAAAACTATACTCAAATACAGCTAAACAAACATAAATAGCACAAATATTTTTAAGACTTATACACTCAATTCCTGTAAATTTTCATCGCCTGTTTTTATTTTCAAATCCAGACATAAAAATGCTTTTATACGACTTCCGCCTCAAAATTATTGAAGAGCTTATACCTAAAAAATGTGCCACACCATCGGCTGGATTGAGGAGACCACGACCGGCTGTAATATTTGTTGTTCTTGGTTTTTTTTTAATCTATGGAATTATGCTTAGATTTAATCATTTTGTATCATAAAATTGTATACTCATTGACGTTGCCTATTTCATGTAATATGACCAATGGTAATAAAGATTCTTGATACACGGCTCGGTTTCACAAAATGGTTCAATTTCCAGGAAGAGAACAAATAAAACCTAAATTCTTGATAAAAATAATTTTTTTTGTCTAATCAATTGAAAATACTATACTGATCTCAAAACAAAAGCAGCTAAGCTGAATTTTTATTTTTTCACTATAAAAAGTTGTTTTATAATGCAGCTGGCACAAAAAAAGTACAAGTCGCTCACGCAAATTCTTGATGCCGTAAACCACAACAAATAAAGACATAACCTAAATTAAAATTGCTTTATTAATAAGAAGTATGTGTTTTATCACTATCAAAAATTAAAAAGTATGTAATTAAATATAGTTGGAAAATAATGCTCCTATTCAATAACCATGGAAGAAATTTCACTCCGATTGTACTGAAAAGTTCAACTTAGGTGACCAAAATTACCCAAGTTTTGGTCAGCCTCATTACAGACGACGACAATACAGTTTACTTTGTCAGAGAAATTCAATTAAACACTCCTAACCAATATATAAAAGAAATACAGCAATTTATGTGAGCGTGAACGACTTGTACTCGGCGTGAACGACTTGTATAGTAGTGACGATTCTTACACGTTTAAAGGTTTTTGGACAGGGCAAAAAATAATAAACAAGAATTAAAAATTACAACATATAATAAGCTTGTAATACAAATTGTACTATATATAACTTCATTTAAGGTAAAAGGTAGATTAAGTAAGGTATAATACATGAAAACTACCATTTCTCATTAGTAGCTAGCTACAAATAATAATGATAAAATGTTAACTTATTGTAACTATTTATAAGACATGTGAAAAACGAGAACAGTATTTTTATATTTTGGTATTGCTCTGCTTATTCAGCACAAAGAAAATAAAAATTATTGTGGTTTTTCTGTTTTATTTCTTTAAAACCTTGTTTCCTCAATTGTTTAGGGCACTCCTCTCCAAGTCCTATAACACTTCCCTCTTGCTACAATAGCAACCCCCCAAGCTTACATACACTAACATCCCTCTCCCCCTCTTAAAATTCTTCCATAATCCAGCAAAAACAATTTAAAAAATACTCGTTCAACTTTCACTCCTTCCACCACTCCGTTTCCTGCCCATTAATTTGAAAGCCTATAATTTTAAGAATTTATAAAAAAACCCTGTTTCCTTTTAAAATTATTGTAGGTTGAGGCAATACTGCTTTGATCTGGCTTAAAAATACAGACGCCCGGTCATTTTCATCAACGTAATATAATGAGTTTTCTTGGCTGCAATTCCTTAAAAACATGACATCCACTTCGTCATTAATAACAGAACTTTGGCAAACGCCAACAAAATTTTCACAACGAGCATTTTTACCCCCCGCTCTATATTGAACTATTAGATAGTCCCCGGACTTCAGATTTTGTGTTTCGATGTTAGACTCCAAAGGTTCATTCATTTCTTCTAATTCCATGAACTTCAGATTGTTGAGGTCGATACTGGATTCCAAAGTTTCATTTTCCTCTTCTGATGATGTGTAAACATCTTGCACTGCTAATTTCCTTTTCTTTGAGGAAGGACATGCCATACATACGGATACATTTGATTTTTCTTTCTCTGAGATTGAGGGGAGTACTCCTTTTAAAGAGTAATGGGTGCAAGACATTGATGGCGGGCACTGGAAGCACGTCAGTTCACGTGAGTCACACATTTTGTCACCAGCAAATGTAAACTGAAGCACCCTCATTATCCCGGGCAATGGGGCAATCTTCACATGAGCAAGTTCAGCCTTTCGAAGAGCAATTTCCCTTGAGGGTACTTCAACCACAAACACCTTGCTATCATCCAGACATTTCACAAAATCAGATGCTGACGTTATGTCGGTGCCATAAGCTACCTTTCTATCAGCAAGACGTTTCAGTGTCCCACCCACGCCATCCATTGGGCCCTTTCCATGCCCCGCTTCTGTATAGTTCCAGGTCATACTTTTAAGTTTTGGAAAATATTGTGGCACCAATGTTTTGAAGTAATGGATATTGAAACGATTTCTATACTGATTTGAGGGGCTGTCTATAAAAAAATGGATCTCGGGGGTGTTTGGAAAATCTTCACAAGTTTTATTTAATATAGGGTGCATGTGGGCCCAGATGGCGTGGGCCTGATGATCAATGTTGTTTGAGACTGATGCAAAAGGAAAGGTCTGGACATTTTCACCATCGGATGTATATCTCACCCCTGTATTTATGGCCAACTGCTGTTTGGATGCCCCAAAATGATAGGATTGGATTTCAGAAGAAAGTTTCGTAATATAATTTTCTGAAAAATCTATACGAAACACTATTTCATTTCGGCCAAGTGATTCAGTCTTTTTTTAATTGCTTCAATTTGTTTTTTTTTTTTTAAATGGACGTGTTTTTTGAAGACCTTTAATTCTTTTTTTTAAATCAGCTTCTATTTTGGAAATTTTCTTTACCACTTTCACCACTCTCTTTACCTTTTTTTTTTCTTGCCTTTTATGACTTTTTCTTCTTCAACATTTTTCCATTTGTAATACTTCATCTTAAAATCATTTTCATAAGAAAACAACAAAGTTTTTTCTTACAAACATTGCACTTTTCTACCATACAATTCTCATTGTCTGGTGAGCAGACAACAGTTTTTATTACTTCCCTAGGATTTCGCTCCTTTATAACTTTCCTCTGGTGTAAAGCTGTCACTAAAAGTTCCATGTTGGCATGCTTTGCACAGGCACATGTTTCACGGTCTTGTTTTTTTGGAAGAGAAACCCAAGAAGGCCTGGCACGAGAGAAAGTAGTGAAAGATATTTTACATTTGGTTTCCTTCACAAAAATCTTATGTAATTCCTGTAGGGGCTGCAGTAGCACTCTGCGTTGTTTCTTTATAGAGCCCTTTTTAACAAAATCCTTCTTGCCAGGGCACATTTTACTTACATTGTCATCTTCAAAGAATGTCACAAGTTGGTTTGAAAGCTTCTGCATTATCCCCTTTTTCTCCTTCCTGGAATAATTCAGTGAATCTGAATTTAGGACTTTGTTTGCCCTGTACGGCAAGATTTTTTTAAAGTGTTTCTGTACCCAATATTTTTTTAGAAGATCATTTCCTATCATCTTTCCCAATAACTGGTTTTTCTTTTTTGACTTAGCCATCTTCTTCTTTTGAATCTCAACTTTTTTTTTTAATACAAACCCCATAAATAACTGCTTTTTTACAGCTGGTGACACCTTTTCTTTTCCTAATAATTCAGTCACTTGTTTTTTCGGCGAAGGTGATGTTGGTGTCTGGTATTTCTTCTTCTCTCTTTCCAAAAGTTTTTTGTATTTGTCTAATTTCCTTTTCAAACTCTTAATTTCTTCTTCTTGTTTTCTTATTTTTCTATATGCCTTTGCCTTTTCTCGTTTAACTTTCTTCCTCCCACGCCTACGTTGGAGGGATTCTTCAGCAGCTCGTGGGGATTCTGGAGGCGTATTGTTGATCACGGCATTTAATGCTTTCAGTTTCATACTTCTCGCCTTATTCCTTTCCCTCCAATATTTCCTCTGCTTCCTTTGTTCCCTCGGAGTTATGTCCGCAATTGACTTGATAGTTTTTTCAGCTCTCAATCTAGCCATCCGCTCCCTGTCATATTTCCTTTTTGCTTCTTTCTCCTCTTCACTCATTCTTTCTTTTCTCCTACTCTGCCTCTCTCTTGCCAACTCTTTCTGCCGCTCATACTTTTCTTTAGAAGAAAGTTTTTTTGTCCGTGCCATTTCATAGGCATATCATTAAACTGACCTGCAACCAAAAATAATTGCAATAAAATAGTATTAAAATAATTTCAATAATAAAAAATAATAATTTCGTATAGAGTTCAAATTGTTTTGAATAGTTTTATTTGTTTGTTATTTTTATTAAGTTAGTTTAAATTCATTCTCCAAACAACTATTAACAAGTTACAACAAATGCTTCCTTTTTTAGTTCAATATAAATTCACAAAACCCCTATTGTTTTGTTGTAATTAAAAAGTTAATATTAAATGCCTGTTACGTTCATACAAAATCCCAATTTAATCACATTGTAAGTTCTTTCGTTATGATATTGGAAACATGATCAGAGACTTGTCTTGCGTATGTAATTCTGTTTATATATTTTACTTATAAAATATGTGTATATTATTAATAAAATGCATTATTAACTTCCAAATTGTTGTAAATAAACAGATTTGTACAAGTCGCTCACGATTTACCACGTCGTTTATGTGAGCGACTTGAGCGTTAGCGACGTGTAAATTCATCTCATAAACTCCAATAGCCGACAAACAGTCGCATGTAGGCCGGTTTAATTTGAGGTTAGGTCATGTTGCAACTCTACTAACATAAATACGCCTTTTTCGTGGTAGAATATTCAAAACTGAAAGTTTTATTTGAGTAAACGACTTGTAATTAAGGTACGGTATCAAACTTACCTGTTATTTCACTTAAAATGAAATTAAAAAATGATAAACTCCACAATCAGCACACACTTCCAACTTATAATGGCTCCCAACTGCATGGAAAGTGATTTCCCACCAAATATCCGAAGTGGCACTATTTTTTTGGCTCGTTCCAATTCCGATGTTTTTGGCGTAGCGCTTCCGAGAGACAAGCTCCACAGACGACGAAATAAATAGTCGTTGCCGAAAAACCTTTCGTTTGTCTGTGGATTTCTTTCTGACTGTCTTGTTCTCTACAGCTGTGAAGTGAATCAGACGAATTTGTCTGTTTTCATGCATTTACGCTGCGTCGTAACTTAGGTTAGATGACCCGTGACAGTAAGCGACTTGTATTTTGACCTATGTTTTGCGTAATAATTAACAAACGAATTAAAATATAGCTAATCATTAATTCTATTAGGGTAAAGGTTAAGATAAGGAATAATCATTAATTCTATTAGGGTAAAGGTTAAGATAAGGAATAATACAACAGATTTTAAAACATATTCATTTATTTATTTACAACCAATAACCTTAGGACTAAAAGTGTTGCATTTTGTGAAATCAACCGACACATCATTTCAAAAATACCTCAAACTGCTGGAAAATCAAGAGGAAGAAGATGTAGAGTTTGTAGTTCAGAAGGGATAAGGAAAGAATCCATGTACTTTTGTTCTGAGTGTCCCGGAAAGTCAGCACTATGCGTAGTTCGCTGCTTTGACGAGTTTCATAGTGAATAAATTTTCAATAAAACGGCGGTAGGTAGGGTTGTAAATATTATAAATAGTAGATTTAGGATTCTTTTAGATATTTTTTAATAGTTGTAAATCAGAACAAATATTACAGTGAAGTGTTTTAGTACGTTTTTCAACAAAAATATTACTATCAATAACAAGATTCCTCCACGAGGGCCTGGCGAAGGGTATACCCGACGCAGATGATGACGTCATAATTTTCACCTTTGACACCTCCCAAGGGATTTCTGTCATCATATCTGGGGTCTACTGATGCCAAGGTAAGTTATTTACGTTTAAAAAATTTTAGGCCTGGGTTAAGGATTTTTAATTTATCCCTCAGTACTCAACGTGTTAAACATTTTCTCGAACACAGGGCATCTCCGCCAACGTGCATGTTTGTCATCCGCTCTTCCTTCTCTTTTGCAGTTCACTCAACACATCTTGTTTTTCTTCTCCTTATTCGGACAATCCTTGTCATCGTGTTCTTCCGCACAGTACGAACAACTCGGTTTCTCACTACTACAGTGCTTCGCAATGTGCCCGCACTTGACACGTGTAGCACCTTGCTACGTCCACATAATTCTTCACTTGGCAGCCCTGCCATTTGATGAAGACCCTGTCACTTGATCTTAACCAATTCCTCACTCTCACTGAACACTCCTCTACAATGTGGCACTTCTTAACGTTCGATCTCTTATCACTATACTTATAGCGAACTTTAAACTCCTTTTTGGTTATGCCTATTCCTTAAACATTCCTGTTGAACACCTCTTCCCTGATGTCTACTTCTTTCAGGTCACTACTCACATCATAAATCATGATTACTGGTCACTTCCTGGCTGATTTCACCACATTCAGCCCCGCTTCCTCTAGAGCCTTCTGCTTCAAAAGATTCTCTGCACCTTCTTCATTCTCTGCCTCTACAATGACGCCATTCCTTGTACTAGTTAGCTTTTTAACTCTAAGACCTATTTCTGACAGTTTGACTAGCTTCTTGAGAGTCGAGATGATCTCAGAGCTCTCCTTTTTCTTGTGCAGAGAGAGAGAGAGAGAATCATTCCACCATACAATAACAAAATGTATGGTGGAATGATTATGCATTTTTGTCCAATAAACATGATTAATAATTGTATTTACTATAAGTTAT